>JAQGBT010000457.1:0-52186 GCA_034698585.1 Disparrhopalites patrizii
AAGAGTAAGAAATTGAGGAGAAAGAGAGACAAAATGAAAGAGTAAGAAATTGAGGAGAAAGAGAGACAAAATGAAAGAGTAAGAAATTGAGGAGAAAGAGAGACAAAATGAAAGGGAAATTGAGGAGAAAGACAAAATGAAAGAGTAAGAAATTAAAGAGAAAGAGAGACAAAATGAAAGAGAGAGAAATTGAGGAGAGTGATAAAGGCAAATTAAAACAGAACGAAATGCAGGAGAGAGAGAGAGAGAGAAGAGAGAGAAAGAGCAAGAAATTGAGGAGAGAGAGCGAAGAGAGAGAAAGCAAGAAATGAGGAGAGATAAAAAAAAATCAAAAGTAAAGAGTGACCGAGAAGAACGAGCGGACATAAAATGTATATCAGTGCAATAATCTCTAAGTACATGGGCATTTCATCCATGTATTTACACATGCTTTCTCGTCTCTGCTTTCCCTTTGCCGCCATAACAATTTTTTTTGTGTTCACCCGAGAATGCTTTTGTTTCCGAAATTTAATCCATGCTGCAGCAGAGAAATACCGCTGTTTGTTGTCATTCCACGGAAACCCTTTTTGTCCTAGTCCTGCTGCAGTTGTAAAGAACTGAATTGGTCGACAGCTGGGATTTTATGCAAACTCCGGAGTAAATTAGCTGGGGGTGCAAGACCTTTTTATTTCACTTGGGACTTATGGACTTCCTTTTTAATTTTTCGGTGCCTAATTAAAAGGACGATTGTGTCGGTCATCCAGTCAAAATGAAAGGTCTGGAAGGACAGAGAAATTCCGTCTATACAAAATTCCATGTAAGTGTATTACATATAAACATGTAACATAAGTATATCGACGACGTCATGGACAGCTCCTCCTAGTTTTTTTCACTCCATATCGGTCCTTATACCCTGATACTGCAGAGAAAGCCAGAAAAAAAGGGATTACATACTGGAGAAAGTGTGACGACTGAACGTGAAACGAGGGAATAGAAGAGTAAAAAGGAAAGAATGGATGAAAAAAAATTAAAGTAAAAAAAAGCTTGGACTTTTACCATTCCTTTTTTTTTATTGACGTTGGGTACATATGTACTATAGCTTTGAAAAAAAAGTGAGGAGAGAATGTGAAAAGGAATGAAACCGAAACTAAAAATAGAGCGGAAAGTATTGATGGAGGACACGTTGTGAAGGAGAAGAATAGAGGCGGAAGAGAGGCATTTTCTAAGAAAAAATGACTTCGCACATAAAAGACCCTTTTTTCTTTGACAACAAAATTGACCTAGGCGAAAGAGCGAAGTGGACCGTAATGGAGTCCAATGGTAGGAGCAGGAGGAGGCTGAATGGACTTTTACAAAAAAAATTTGGGTCCGAATCAAAGTGATACGGGCTAGATAGACGATAGAGCCCTAACGAGCTCCTCGTTTGAATGATAAACTCAAAATTGAACTTGAACTGGATTGAATCTGCAAAGATACTGGATATTTTTACATTTTAACTTTGACTGTTGATATTTCATATATGAAGTTGAAGATACTAAATAAAAAAGTAAATTAATATTGACGTAAATTCTATTTTACGTATTGGAATGAGCATATTTTTTAAATCAAAAATTTGTATTTCCGATTGAATTGAATACGATTTGGCAGTAATTAGCGTTTTAATTAGCCGAAATGTTTTTTTAGAAATCTAAGTCGAACCTCTCTATAACGGTTTCCCTTAAATCAGCATATTTTCTCCGTTATAACGAAAAGCTGTTATGTAGAACAGAAATTTATAAGTTGACAATTGAAGAAAGTTTTTGAAAGAAGTATTTTCAGCCACCGTATAGAGAGAAAAACGTTATAACGGAGCCCGTTATAGAGATGTTCGACTTTATTTATTTTACGTACGCGAATTAAGAGTATTGCTAAAATGTTGTTTACTATTTAGTTGCACAGGATTTATTTCTATCAAATTTATGATGTTTATTTCTACAAATTTATCACAACAGAATTTTGTAAACTGAAATTTTGGATAGATTTGAACAACAATCTGTAATTTGGAATTTGAATTTGAATTGACTGCAGCAGAATTGCACAAGTTGCATTTCGAATAAAATTTGTTTTGTATTTTAATGTTTAAAAGCCCTTGATTGAAATTGAATTGAATTATGAAATAAAATCTATTATTTAACTTCAATTTGGAGCTTGTGCGGAGCTCTAGATGATAGAGAAAGTCAAAAGATAGAAATTGGGGAAAGTAGAAAAACGAGCCAAAGAGGAGAAAATGAAGGGTGAAAAAAAAAAGAAATCTGAGCTTTAAACGTCAGGACAGATTGCAATTCACAAAGAAGAGCTTCAAATAAAATCTGGCCAAAGAATTGAAAGGAATAACCCAAAAGAAGAAGAAGAAGAATCAAATGAGCTCCTAGCATCAGTGGCCAAGATAGGAAATTGGACGATAAATTTGCCAAAAATACTCCCCGAGTTTCGGATTACTTCCACTTGAGTTGTCTCCAGTTGTAAGTTACCCGTTGAAATGGGAATGACAAGCCTGGGAAATTATCCATGCGGACGGTAAAAGTGAAAGTTCTCGGCTTTTCATCCAACCTACCGCGTATAATGTACTTATCCCTAATACAAATGATACTTTTAAAAGAAAGTCCTTCGCCGTCTCTTTATACCCCTTTGGAAACTCCCTCTTTGCAAAAGGGGAAATACAAGAAAGTGTGATATAAAACGAAACCGGATCCCAATTCCGAAACTTACTTTCTGTTCCCTCCTGGGGAACCGGCGGGGAAGTATAAATGCGAGAAGATAAGCTGGGAACGGTAAAACCAAAGGGAAATGGGCTGGATATGGTCTTCGTAAACTCTGGAATTTCCCTCTGCTTATTCCGCACAAAGTAGTAGAGCAAAGTAGATTTCAGAAATTCAGTTAGGGGAAGTGTGAGCGTGACAAGGCGGGTTGTAAATAATTACAGACTCGGGCAAAGACACTCGCGACTTCGTGTTCGATGTCTCTCTTCTCTTTACTCTTTTCTGTCTTTTGCTCTCTCTTTGTCTTTAAGCATTTTCTTTATTTTGCTCCCGCTGTGCAGTTGGTCACTTTTTTAATCTTGTCTTTCTTTTGCTCTCTCTGTCTTTGGTTTCTCTTTCTCTCTCTGGTATCTCTTTGACTCTATCTGGTGTCTCTTTTGCTCTCTGTCTTTGATTTCTCATTCTCTCTCTTTATGGTGTCTCTTTGACTCTCTGTCTTTGGTCTGTCTTTGGCTCTCTGTCGTTGGTGTCTCTGTGGCTCTCACTGTCTTTGGTCTCTCTCTGTCGTTGATCTCTCTTTGGCTCTCTCTGTCGTTGGTCTCTCGTTGGCTTTCTCTGTCGTTGGTCTCTCGTTGGCTCTCTCTGTCGTTGGTCTCTCGTTGGCTCTCTCTGTCGTTGGTCTCTCGTTGGCTCTCTCTGTCGTTGGTCTCTCGTTGGCTCTCTCCGTCGTTGGTCTCTTTTTGGCTCCCTCTGTCTTTCTCTTTGGTCTCTCTTTTGCTCTCGCTAGTGTCTCTTTTGCTCCATGGTCTCTTTTTGCTCTCTTGTGTGTATATTTTGCTTTCTCTTTATCTCTGTTTTTTTCTCTTTTGTTTTGTCTCTCTTGCTCTCCCTTTTTCTCTCTCCCTCTCTTGCTCTCCCTTTTTTTTTCTCTCTCTCTCCCTCTGCCTCCCTCCCTCCCTCCCTCTCTCTCTTTGGCCTTGCTTTCTCTCTCTCATGCTCTCTCTTGGATTCTCTCTCTCGTTAACTCTCTCTTTTCTATTTGCCTCAGTTGTATCTTTTAGCTATAAACAGGAGCGGAAACCGGGCAGTGCAAATTTTTGGGAATGTTCCTCCTTTTCATAAAATGACTCTTGTCACATGTGACGTAACGCCTTCTTTGTATGTGCATACATATGTATGTATGTGTGCATTTCCAACATGGAACAAGTTTTAATTTAACGCTTTACTATAAAATTCCGTCTCATGAATTTATGCCGGTTTGCGCGTCCATCGTCTCAGACGATTCGTGTGTATAGGACCCTTTAGTGTCAGGAGGGAGTCAAGTCGTAAACTGAGACGGTGAGCACAAGCTATACTTCCACGGAACTTCTGTTTTTTGTTGGAAACATGTTCACATAAGTGCAAGGCTCGGTTCCCGTAAGAGTAAATGTATAACTTTTATTTCCATTCGTACTATTAATTCCTTCAGCCGACGAGAGTCTCATTCCAGCGTGTGCATGTTGAACGAGGGAAAGAGTGCAATTGACGTAGGATACACGCATTTGGACTCGATTCCATACTGTCATTTATTTACGGCTCTGCGTGAATTCCCCATTTCTCCGGTGCCTCCCCGTTTTCTGGGAAGCTGTGGAGAAGTCATGGTGAGGTATTGTTCTATATCTGCAGCAGGGTTTAGTTATGTGTTTATGTGTATTTTGGCGAGTTTCTGAGAAGGAGAGAGAGATGGAAAGAGGGATTACAAGGGATCGAGCAACTAGTTGCTGGTAGGTGTGAGCAGAAGCATGGTGGACTTACGGAGGCACAACGGAGTGTAGAAAAAGTTTGTTCTCCATTTTACTCTGCTCGGATACGAAAGCGAAAGAGAATGAAAGTCAAAATCGCAGTATAACAACATGGATATGTGCGAAAAAGTAACAGAGGGAGAGTAAGCTAAAGGAAAAAACCAAGGGCCAATGGAAAATAGAGAGAATAAATATAGAAACTCCAATCCCGTTGAAATCCACTCCTTGCTAGGAGAACGGTAGTCATGAAGAAGGAGAAAAAAGAAAGAAAAGCCCGGATTTATAATCGTTGGTTGCGAAGGGATAAATCTTACCTTTCATGTAAGAGGTATGCCATCCGTTTGCTGACTTCATATGGTTAGGTCCACATGTGAGAAAATGGGAATTATTTCTGTTTTTTAGAGTATACGAAAAAAAAGCTGGAGGGGTGTATGTGTCTAACTCAAATGGATTATGTCCTGTCTGAGCACCTACCAAATCTTGGCAGGGGCTGGACGTAGGAAAAGTACGTGCAGGGAAAGCACAAGAGCATTTTTATTTTGGATGTTCCGGACAGAAAGAAGAAAATTGGTACGTTTTTTGGGACATTAAAAATTGGCTAGAGTACTGACTGGAGGTAAATTTAAAGTTGGACATTTGTAATTTTTTGCTACTTCTTTGGCGGGGCTATGTCTCAGTTTCCGTTTTGATTTTATCTCTGTGGAATTCTGTGAGCTTCCCCATTTTCGCCGGGTCTCTTTGGCTCTCCTTGAATTATTTGGCTTTCTTCGACTTTCTCTTTGCTGCCTTTTTCTTTGACTTTTTTCAGCTTTCTTTTGTCTAACCTGTCTCTGAGTTTCCTCTACTTTCTCTTTGCTAAGATGTCTCTGAGTTTCCTCTACTTTCTCTTTGCTAAGATGTCTCTGAGTTTCCTCTACTTTCCCTTTACTCTCTCTGACTTCCTTCGGGTATCCTCTTGCTACCTTTCTGGCTTCCCTCGACTTTCTCTTTTCTGTCTCGGACGCTCTGCGTTTTTCCTTTGGTCTCTCTAACCTTCCTCGACTTTCATATTTCTCTCCCGGACTTTCATCAATTTTCGCTTTACTTTCTCCGACTTTCTCCTACGTCTTTTGAAAGGTTCTTTTTTCTCTTTTGCCCAAAGACTTGGATTTTTCTTTCGCTATAATTTCCCAGTGTCTCTTTGTGCTAGCAAATTTCGTCTAATAAAACTGCTGACGTGTATAAACTCTTATAACTGTAAATGCCTTGACGTGTCTAAGGATCCCTTTTTTGCTGATGATTCCTCTCCTAGCAACAATCTGGATAGCACGTTCTGCAGCCCCTCCGGGGAGAGGCACTCACTTTGTAGGTTAATGATTGTGTTTCCCCCGTTAAATACTGGGTTCAAATGCGCAGAAAATGACTAAATACGGGAAGGACGCGATGAGGCGTGAGTGAAATGTATACAGAGAGATACATACGTTTATATACGGGGAAGTAATAAAAAACAAAGTTAGGAAGTGCTGTGTATGTGTGCTTTAAGGCACTTACATGTAGTGAGAAATTGGAAATGGAGAGAGCGAGAACAAGGAAAAAGGAATGAGAGAGAAAGCGATATGGAGAATGAGACAGCATTTGTGAGTGAGAGGAAGACTGATTGAAGAGGAGTATAAAAAGGAGGACAGGAGACAAAGCCACTCTCAAGGATGAACTTCTTCCCCTCGCTTAAGCCCCGAGTGTATCTTTTTCCATTGTGGCTCCACATGACACTCCATGCTCTCTCTCCGTCTCTCTTATCATTTTATGTGCGTGTGCATGTGTGAGGGAGGGGGTAAGAGGGGGAGAGAAAGCCAGCGGAGTGAAAATGTGTGAAAAGCGGCGTTACTTGTGGAAATTGAGATCGATACCTTTTCTTACTTTCTCCTGTAACTTGTCCATCTATATCCCTCTTTATTCCCATATTTCTTTCTCCCTTTTCACTTCCTCTATTGCCTTGTCTCTTCCCGACAACTTTTCGCGGTCTCCCTGTTAATCTTCTGTGCTAGCCTATCGTTTACTCGTCAGTGTTTCGATTTTTCTGCGTTTTTCGTTCTGATTTTTCCGATTTTTCTATTTCTTTAATTATTCTCTTATTTCCTTTTTCATTCCAGTCGCTTGTCTCGGTTCTTCTTTTTCTCTCCCTCTCGATCTCTCTCTGCCCTTTCTCGCCTCCTCTCTCCTTCCGTTGTCTCCCGCTCCCTCTTACTTCTCCTCTCTTTTCTCTTATGTGTCTCTCTCTCCAATTCCTTTATTTCTCTCTAATTGTCTCTCAGTATTTCTGTCTTTATCTCGCTCTATCTACCTAAATTTCCTTCTGTTCCTAGCTTTATCTTTCTGTCTCTTTCCTTGTTTGTTTATTTGTTCCTTTCTCTTAATTTGTCCCTATTCGTCTCTTTTTTCCTATTCCTCTCGTAATGTCTCTCTATTCGTCTCTTTTGCTATTCCTCTCTTAATTTCTCCCTATTCGTCTCTTTTGCTATTGTTCTCTTAATTTCTTCCTATTCGTCTCTTTTGCTATTGTTCTCTTAATTTCTCCCTAATCGTCTCTGTTCCTATTCCTCACTCTTTTCTATTTACCTATTTTTTTACTCTTGCTGCTCCTCTCTTTATTAATTTATTTCTCCCTATTTTTCTCCCCTTCCTGTTTCTTTTTTTCATCGTTTTACCCTTGTCGCTCTTCCCATTTCTCTTTATCTCTCTCTCCCTCTTTCTTTTTTCCCTTCTTTCTAGTTATCTCTCTTTTTATTCCTCCCTTACCTCTCCCAATGTTCTGTTTTATTTTTCTCTTCTCTAGATTTTTGGTCAAATTTCCTTAGACTTGCTCTTGATCTTCAACAGTTTCCCTCCGTTTCTCTCTTGTGTCGTGTTACTCTTTCCGTCGGCTCGTTTCTTTATCCTTGGTTTTTTCTTTCTCTTAGCTCGTTTCTTTATCCTTGGTTTTTCCTTTCTCTCGTCTGGTCTTTTCTATTTCGTGTACACCTTCATCTATTTCAAGTTTTTTTTAGCATATCTCTCTCCACTACTCCCTGGTTACATCCCTTTCAATCGTGCCTTGGATCCTACACTCTCGCTGATGATGCTTCCACTCTCTCTCTCTCAGCCTCCGTGCTTTGTCTCTCCCCATGCTATTACCTTGTTATTCTCCACCCAGGTTTTTCCAAGACTCTCTCATCACATCATTCTGTATCACATTCTCAGTCCTTCCTCCTTGGCAAAGTTTGCACTTACCCAGTGAATGGAATTGCCCGTCACTGAGTGGTGTCCCCTCTTCCCTCCTCTCCCTACATCTTATCCACACTTAAAGAAAGCCCCTGGTCTTTTAGTCAACAAGGTAAAAGGATTTTAAGTTCGGTTTCCCTAAAAGTACTAAGCAAGTGAGTGGGGAAGGAGAAAGGAGATAGGAAATGTATAGGGGAGCTCTCCAGGATTTGGTTTTTGTGGGGAGACAAAAAAGTCTTCGAATGTCACTTGTTTCGTTATTTTTATACGGTCATGTTCCATATATACGTTCGTATGTGGTACAAAAATAGAGGGGAAACAGACGGGAGAAAACCTACTTTACTTCTGGTGACGTCAATATCCCGCCAGTGAGTCCTACAGCTTTCTCTTTCATCCTCGTCTTCGCACTTAAATGGAGAGTAAGTAAGTCAGTAAAGAAGTTAAGCTATGGATTGGATCCTGCTGAGCTGAGTGGAGGAAATGGTCGGTATGAACCTAAGTCTGTTTGTATATTTTTTCGCCATATGGACATTTATATATACATATGTACATATACACGTGCTATTTTTTATTACGTTTTATCTCCTCATTGGGAATTTGTGCTTTCCTATATTTTTTTACGTCTCATAAAGGATGCATGTCGTTTTTCTGGGATGGCTTTGTTTTTCGTCGATAAAATCAGCAACTGCATTCAGCGGGATCGTTTTAGCTGGGGAGAAAGCATTGTCCGCATTCTTGGGGCATAGCATGCATAAATAAGCGTGGAAAAGGCCCCGGGAGTGTCATTCATTTTTTTAGGGGAAGAGTTATTTGTCTTGTTATTTGTACCTTAAAGAACCGGGAATGTTTGAATTTGTATTGTGGGCCGGAGAAAATTGCATTGTGGGGCTGGAAAGGAATTTCCTGGGATGTTCCAGGTTTTTAGGCAGTTGCTGGAAGGCATTACAATCGGGAGATTTGGCCGGGCTGTGTTTCAGTAACTTGTTTTTTGAAGCATTTTTTGCTAAAACCTGTCATGTTTATTGTGAACGGCGTTGTGCACTATCAAACAGTTGCGGTGGGACCATATCTATTTATATGTTGTATATGCACCGGATTTATTTTTAGCAACTATTTTTAGAACATTTATGGGCCATGCCTATCTTTATGGATTTGTTGCAGGTGTAAATACGTATCATTCACCGTTCTCGCACCACTCAGAAGTTCTTCAGCACTGATTTCCTTTCGTTGACCATGCGTTTCTTTTTCTCGTGTAAATGTACATATGGCACGTTGTGTTTTTCCAGTAATCCTAAACCGTTCAATTTTGTTCAAGGAGAATGACTGATAGATCAAAGGTCTGTCGGTATTCCGGCCATTTTGGGGCATAAACACATAAAGAGCAATCCCGCTTCCAGGGTCCGACGATGTAGAAAAAAACATATTCCAGTCCAGAAATAGGACCAAATTACGGTGTGGGCTCTGCTTTATGTCGAGACGGAGTCAGTAGATACGTATCTAATTGTCCTTTTGTGGCAAAAGGCTACAAGTGAGTATGTGGTGAGACTATAGTTTATTTGTTGGACGTGCTAGATTTGTTCAAGTAGGAACATTCCGTGGGTTTTACAGATTTTCCCAGTCAGTTATGAGGATATTGGCGGTAACAAACAACAACTATTATTCTGAACAAGTTCAAGGTTGAAATGCTGTGAAAATAAATGTAAGACAAGCATATGGACTGATGAGAATGGCAAAGGCAACAGCAACAACTCGTATAAAATTCGGGAGAGGAACGAAAATATAAAAACGTGAAAAGTGGCTCAAATGGAGGTATTGGGCAAGTAGAAAAGTAAACCTGAGATGGGCTGAAAATTGGATAGGAAGCTTGGAAGGAGGAGAAAGCTAATAGAGAGTGAGGACAAAAATAGAATAGCAAGAAAATGAAATCAAAAAGTGAAAGCAAGAGATTGCGGCCAAAAGGAAAAAAACAAGAAAGTGATAGGCCAAGGAGAAAGCAAGAGAGTAAGGAGAAAAAGAGAGAGCAACAAAGTGAGAGCAAAAGGAGAAAGCGGAACATCGCGAACAAACATAGAATAGAAAGAAAATAAAATCAAAAAGTGAAAGTTAGCGATTGACGACAAAAAGAGAAAACGACAGATTGAGAGCAAAAAGAGAAAGCAAAATATCGAGGACAAAATAGGAGGAACAACATTGAAATAAAAAAGTGAAAGCAAGAGGTTGATGACCATACGAAAAAGCAATAGAGGGCAAAGAAGAAAATAAGGTATTGAGGACAAAAAGAGAAAGTAGTAGAGAAAAAAGGTATTGAGGACAAAAAGAGAAAGTAGTAGAGAAAAAGGAGGTAAGGGAAAAATAGATCTCAAAGAAGAAAGTAGAAGACAAGACAATAGAATAAAATAATCGAGACGGGGAAAGCTGGAAAAGGCAAGAAAGTACCAAAGTTAGTGCAGGAATAAGGAGAAAACAGATCTGATAGGAGGGACACCAGAATATGAAATAGAAGTGTATAACATGAAGAAGAGCGACAGAGAAAGCGGGAGAAAGTGGAAGCCGATAGGGAGAAAGCAAGTAAAAGGAAAAAGAATATAATCCAGCAAAAAAACATTTCAGTTCCTTTCCCATCCAGCTCAGTCCTTGGAGACGTGAGTAGAATTGGAAAAATAATAAGAACAATAATAAGCGCGTCAAGACAAGCGCATGTAGCACCATACTTTAACCTTTTTAGTCACATACATATACATACATACATGTGCAGTCCTATATTTATATAACTGTACCTATCCCTATATGACTACCTATATATACAAATATAAGGATTACGCCAAAGCCCATCCTCTCGCACGTTAGTCAAGCAAAAAGGACTTTCTCCAACAATAGTAATAAGGGAAGTAGAGCTTGTGGGACTGGAAAAAAAACTGGTACAGTAGCGACTTATAAAACAAAAATGGATTATTTTTGTTACATGGAATCGGTGAACTTATATATTTGTGTATGTCTATGTATAGATACATACATATTTGTCTCGTCTTCCATCGAATTTAATTCCTGAATCTGTTTCCATTTGTTCCACTCCTACTATTCTTCTGTGTATTTATCTTCCCAGTCAATTCTTTTTGTCTTGCACGTATTTCGTTATGATTTTTTACCGAAAAACAAACAATCTAAAAGGCTTTATTATGCATGTATATATGTACTTACGTGTTTTTATACGTACGTTTTCAAGGTGCTATTTTTTTTAGTTTCGACAAAGCGCTTAGATTGGCTATAAGAACAAGTAAAATTCCATTCGGGTACATTTACCTATATGCCTGTGTGTATTGTTATATCGTACTCCTTTTTTTAATTTTCAGGGAAGACACTGCAAAAACTTTCCATGCTTTCTGATTTCCCCCTCATTTCTCCCTTGCATTTGGTAGAATATCAAGGAGGAATTTGTTTGCACACAGGGATTACACGACACGGGAATATTTTTTGAAGCAGATGGGAAAAAGATGGGACATTTTTGTTTCACGGGAAAAATTGCGATGGCAGTCACTCTGGAGCGGACTGGATTTTGTAATGAGCTCTTTTGTTTCCTTCCATCTCCGAATGTATTCTGGCGGGTATTCCCATAAAGTTCCATTGTTCTTTCTCTGTTGGTATCTAACCTATTTGTACTGTTTCAAACGTGGAGATATAACAACTGATTTTTGATGGGGAAAGCGGAAAATATTCTTTGCAAGACGTATCCGTATTTTTGTGTGGATACCTAATGCCCACACGCGTTTTTTGTCGACTGTTTATGCACAATATTTATTCTGCTCTGCTGTCATCAACGTGATCGATGTAATTGCACGTACTTGCGCCAATGTTCCGTGGATTTAGCTGTTCTAGGAAATTATTTGGAACATTTCAACGGCCATAGAGAGAAAGGCTTTGGTTGGGTTACGTTGCAGAAAATAATTGCATAATTATAGGGTTTCTATGTGTGCAGTGGATTGAAGAACGCCGTTGATTTATAGGAGGAATTGCGTGGCAGTGTCTCTATTTCAGGTTGTTGCTGGTGCAAGGCCACAATATTTAAAAAATGTACTTGAATACCGATTAATCACCCCATGTGTCAGTCTAGACTCTCAGGACAGACTGGACATATGTCATGATTCTCTCTGTGCTTATCCATGGACATATGTCCTGAAAATAACTACTATATAAGAGTCAAGGAGAAGAAGAGGAAAGAAAAAAATCGGAGGAAATAGGGAACGTCATAAAATGGGAAGACATGAAAGAAAATTAATTAAATGTCAGAATGTCGGACATTTTTTTCCCAGGCATTTTGTTTACAATCCCTCTAAATTAAGACATACTAAGAGTCTCTCATTTCCCTGGTTCAAGCCCGGAATAGTCCTTGAGAGCATATGTGTACATGTGCCTCCATGATTTATTTTTTCTGTCTTTCCCTCATTAAATACTTGTGGACGCGGGGGAAAGTATATTGCCAGACGTTAACTGACTCTGCACCTTCCCTCAAGGAATTGAGGCTGTGAAGGGATACAAACCGGGTTAAGACCCAAAAACGTTGTACATGTCGGAATTACTGGTGTGTTTTAATATAAAATATTAAAAAAAAAATTTAAAGCGGGCTTCAACCTTTTTGCGCCTGTAGCTGTTGGAACCATACAGAATTTAATATTTGCTGGTATACTATTAATACAAGAAGAGCTCGACTTTGGCCGACGTGTAACGGCCAAGTGCCCGGCTTTCATTATATCACGGAGGAAAATATAAAAAAAGGTAGAGGGAGAAAAGAGAGAAAGGGATTTTTATTACTTGGTGTATACAGTCGACTCTCTCTATAACAGTCCCCTGTATAACAGTACTCTCGTTATAACAGCAGCAAAAAATGCTCGCCTCAAAAACTTTCTCCATTTGTTAACATATAGAGACGTCTATTCTCTATAACAGTTTTTCGCTATACCAAGCGAAATTTGATGCTTTATAGGGTGCTGTTATTGCGAGAGTCGACTGTACATTTTTTGCCTTTATGATTAGCGCCGCTTGGTGGGCATATCCTTGTGCCCGTTTTTCCCGTCTATCCATAGCCCAGGTTTCCCTATATAGCCATACTTGGTACAGATTTATATTAAAAAAAGTAAAAAATAGTACAACGTTATAGAAAAATCTACTCATATTATAGGAAAACATCCCTTTTTACTTTCTTTTGCCATACAAGCACAACAAAGGAACATTTGCAGGCATGTTCCCAGAGAGCCTTATGGCACGGCAATGAAATTGTTTTGGGAAGAGAAATCGTGCGTTTGCTCTTTTACGTGGGCATTTGTCATTTCCTTGTGCCTGTTTTGTCTGTGCTTACACCAACGTTCCCTACCCTTTTGTTGGACTCGCCAATATTTTTTTGGGGGACACTAATTGCCTCGCCTCCTTCCTGGAGTGCTTGTTATAAGCGCATGTAAAATTGCTCGATTGACGTGGAGAAGCTTCTACACCCTTTTTTCCCGAGTAATTTCTATCGCTTCCTTGTTCCGAGCTTTTATTTTTAAACCTGTAATTTTTCGTATTCAACCCGAAATTTGTGATGTGACGTTTGTGAAAAGCGCTGGCTACATATTTTAACAAACTGGCCTTGTTCAGCATTTGAAATATGGAGATGCGCACCCTTTTTTGTCCACATCGTTTTTTTTGGCCCAGTCTGTGGTTTCCCTTCCGATTTGATGAGACGGGAAATAGTCCCATCGCCCTGGAAATAATTTTTTACGGGTTTCCGGAACACGCGTATAAATTGGTGGCTCTTGTACCGCATTCTACAATATGAAAAATGAATTTTTTTTCTGAAATATTGAGGGAACTGAAAGCAACGTTTTTTAGATGTGAAGGGCAAACCATTTTTGCTGGCTGTTTACAATTACTTACATATCCACGTGACCCATTATTAAGAAGGGAAACGCTCTTTTTGCCACTGACATGTGGTCTGAACTCACGTTTTGCCTATTGCAGACCTTTGTCGAGGTGTAATAATTGGATTTGAAACTGACAGTAGGAGAGATGTGGAGGCGGAAAATGCAAATGAAGTGAGATAGGAATTATTCATACATGTGTGAGGACTTCGTTCTTTATATGCCTAAAAGCCAAGGCGATAATAAGATGCGTTCAAACAAGAATAGGTTTTTTAAGGAATTTGTTATTTATTTAGACTTTTTACTCAATCCAAGAGCCAGTCACAGACTGCCTTTAAAGCTCGAATTTTACACCTTTTATACACGAACACTCATTACGTCACTTATTCTTTTTACACAAATATTCCCTTCATTATTCATAATTACAGTTACACAAATTATGCTGTACATATTATTCATAATCCTACACATGGAGTAGTAACTATGGTCTTAAAAAAAAGACGGGAATGTCGAGCACCGTGAAAAGATTTGTCATGGACACAACAACGGAAAAAGACTGCAGAATAGATAATAAACGGCAAGAATTGGGCGGAAGTAGAAACAGGAAGGGAGAATAACAATGTGTGGGAAGAAGCAAGTAAATAAATCGGATAGAAATGCCGAGAAAACGATGAGACGAGTTGAAATGCATGGCATGATCGTCCTATAGGAAAACTTGTTCAATAACGCAAAATAAAACTAATCTACAAGGCATAAAACAAATTGGAATAAAGTAATGAATGAACAGTAAAGTTTATACAGAAAGTAAATTGCGGAATGAAGGAATGAACACAAAGTATAGAGAGAAAGCAAATCAAAAAATAAATAAACCAAAGGGAACCACAATATAAAAAGAGAGAATAAAATTCCAGGAGAAAAAAATCAAAAACGCGAAAACTAAACGGAAAACATAAAAGGTAGAAAAATACTAGAACACAAACAAAAAAGGGAATTTAAAAAATAGAAAGCAAATTACAAACAATAAGCCCAGAAAAACAATAAAAATATGGACCAAACTGAACCGATGAAGGAAAGTAACGGGTGAAAGCAGAATAAAGGCAGAAAACCTGCGAATGTCATTAAATATAAAAGTAAAAGCGAAAATTCCAATACCTATCCACATACATTTGTATACAATAGCGGCAGGGAACAAAGCAAAACGTGAAAAATTGACACGATCGGAACAAAAAAACGGAGAAACGACTAATGAAAAGCTTGGTGAAATCACAAAATGAAAATGTATAGGAAGAAGTTGATACAACATAGCAAAATTGACAGAAGCCGTGGACGAGAATAGCATAGGGATAGGTGGAAATCCGTCGGGAAATAGAGCAAAAAACAGAGAAGCCTAGCAAACAGCAATAAAATAAAAATCAAGAGGAAGAGAAAGGCAGGGAGAAAGCATGATGAGGGAGAGAGGGAGAGAAAGAGCAGAAACTAATGAGAATGAATCAAAGCGTGAGGAGATTCTCTGTGAGCGTTCTCTTCCCGCTCCAGCACACGCTCATTACGTATTCTCCATCTGAAATGTTTGCTAGTGAATGTGTTTCGCCTAAAACCGATGATTATTATTGAGCTCCCGCCCCTCCCATGTTTTTGCACGGAGTTGACAATTGTCTATTTAGGAGCTCCTGTGCTTATGGGGAAATGCTTCCATTTCTATCCCGTAGCACACAAATCACCATGGAGAAAGTCTCCCTCACAATCGAGTTATATGAGTGGTTCCGTCAGGAATCCCTCTACAATAATTAGACGCATGTATTTTGTGAGGAGACGGGCACACATGTTGGAGGGAACTTTCTCCCACGAAAGATAGATTGTGTGTATGCACAGCCCCGTTATAATTTGTGTCACTGGTAGTTGACACGCCAATTTTGGTCTCCTCAGAATTCTATGGTTGATGGATGTTCCTTGTTATTATTGGTGCTGCTGCCGCAAGAATAATACTAATAATAACACGTATCAAGTCAGCCGACTTTATATTGCGGGGACCAGATAAAATGTGTGCTAAAAGGGAATGTTTGCAATGATAATTTCTTTGCCAACAGGATTACCTTGTATGTATGTGAATGCTTTCTCCATAATCGCGGGGAAATGTGTGGGTTCCTACAGGATATATCCATACACGTGTTTGCATACGGATGTATACATTATATGACAAATTCAACATTGAAATAACTGTGTATATGAATATATGGTTAAACCCAGAGGGAAACCAATTTGCACGTTCGTTGGGGCACATGTTGCGGAGGAAATTAGGCAAGGAGGCATCTCTCACAAACTTTTTGAAAGGTTGAAGGCCATTCTGTGTTTACTTATGCGTATGTTTACATACTTCGTATATATGAATATGAACATTTTAGATACAAACAGGGATTAATTCCATATTTGCCCGAAAATTACTTTCGTCCTGACAATTATTCTGGGTCATAGGGGCCATCGTCTGTGTTTTTACCCACAGCCAAATGTATAATCATACATTTGGGATCATTGTGTTGCAAGATCATTTCAAAATACTCTCGGAAATGTATTTATTGCTAGTTCCAAAATGTCATGAGTCCATCGGTGTTTTGATATCAAAATGGTTCAAGCTCATGGACACCTACAAGTTATTTTGATTAAGAACGGGAAGAAGAGGAGTGAGTTAATTTTTTAGTCATGTTGAGTATGTTTGGAGGGAGATATATATTTTGGATTCAAAAGGGCAAAGATATTCATAGCTATTTTGGATTCAAAACGGACCAAGTCCACACAATTGAGGGGGGAAAGGCGGTAAATGATTTTTGGAAATTGATAAATTAGAAAAATAAACTTATGGACGATTTTATGGCGGCAAAGGTCAGGCTAATCTAAAAGTTACATATGTGTCCATCAGTTTTGTTGATGCGAGTCTTTCCACTGAAATTCTCTCCCATGACCTTAGACTGGTTTGTTTCTGTAGTGTTTCTATATGCACGTCCGTGTAACTAGAAAATTAGTTCCTCTCTCACCCTAAAATTTTCGTTATTTACGCGTCATTGGAAAGTTTTTGTGGGCGGAGGGCATCTCTTTTGTGGCCGAAGCGAACTCAATGGGGCTCCTATGACACGTCTGTCACCCTCAGCTTGACTAATGGGAGGAAAACATTTGTTTTGTGACGTGATAAATACATGTTATAAAATTGGGATTGTGCGTGAGAAAAAGTTGCTTCCACAAGCAAATTTCCTTTTACTTTGGTCCAATAAAATTTTATCTCGATTTGCTGCAAGCCCTGTGCACTACTAGAAGGTTTCGGAGCTATTACTATTTATTATTTGAGTCGGAACCCGCCTGTCTGCCATACACAATTTAAGTTTCATCCTATTTCATTTTAAGATTCATTATGAGCGTTAAACTAGGCAGTGAAGCAAAATTGAGGTACGACAAAAAGCAATCTACCAGTTACCCTCATATTTGAATTTTACCCATGTTTAGTGTGGGGAAATCATTAAGAATTGAGGCAAACATTCTCGACTCTGGCTTTTCCGGCCGGAAAAGTGAAAGCCCAATGAAACGTTGAAAATCATGCTGTTGTACCGGCTGTAGATTAAGCTGGGTTGATTGTGTGCCGCCCTTTGATAATCGCATGAACACACGTAAGAGTTACCCTCTGTAATGTGAGGTCTTCTGTGATGAACGTCATGGGTGCAATGATAAATGGAAAACTCCGAACAGTCTTCCCCGCCGCTTGATGAAAAGGGAAATGACCCGAATTTTGCGAAAGAACCGCAAACGTTATATAACGGGAGAAAAGCGAAAGCCGGGGGAAATTACAGGAGTAAAGAAGTCCGACGGACTGGAAGCGGGTGAAGATAAAAGGTGAAATGAATGTGCGGCAATATAAATATAGTTGACTAGAGCAAGAGGCAAACGGAGAAAATACAACAAATTGGGATGAAAACCCGGATGAATAGCGCAAAATAGGGGAAAAGGCTTCAAAGAGAAAGTCAGAGGGAGAGAGACAGGCAGAAAAAGATAAATAGTTTAATAGGATAAACCAAAGAAATGGAGAGATGAAAAGGAAATTGGAATGACTATAAGAGGATAGAAAGGAAAAACCAAAGGTGAATAGGGAAAATAAAAGAGAAACACCAGAAAAGGAGAAAGAAAGCCAGAGCCAACAAAAAATAAAAGGAAAAGAAAGATGAAGCAAGTAGAGAAAAATACAGGAAAAATCAAAGACAAGGCAGTGGCAAGATGAGATAAAGCTGCTGACGTACAAAAGAGGCGAGAGAGGAAAAGAAAGCAGAGAAAAAGACCATATCCGCGTCGAGAGCAAAACAAAAACAGAAAAAACAGAGACACAAAGAGAGAAAACAGAGACACATAGAAAGAAAATAAAAACAAGTAGAGAAAACAGTCAGAGAGAGAGAAAAAAATAAAAACAAGTAGAGAAAACGGAAAGACATAGAGAGAAAAAATAAAAACAAGTATAAACACAGAGACGCAAAGAGAAAAAATAAAAACAAGTAGAGAACACAGAGACGCAAAGAGAGAGAAAACAAGCAGAGAAAATATATATAAAGAGAGGGAAAACCAGAACAAATAGAGAAAGCTGAGACAAGGAGACAAAAACCAAAAATAAATAGAGAAAGCTGAGACAAAGAGGAAAAACCCAAAAATAAATAGAGAAAGCAGAGACAAGAGAGAGAAAACAAAAAGAAATAGAGGAAGCAGAGACAAGAGAGAGAAAACAAAACGAAATAGAGAAAGCAGAGACAGAAAACAAAAAGAAATAGGGGAAGCAGAGACAAGAGACAGAAAACAAAAAGAAATAGAGGAAAGAGAGACAAAGCGAGAGAGAACAAATAATGAAAACGGAAAAAGAGAAAGGAGAGAAATAAAACGGATAAAAAAAACGAAAATACAGGTAAGGAGAGAAGCAATAACAAAAATGTAGACGAAGCCAGATCAAAGGAAAGAATGAAATCAACAAAGGGAGGAAGTCAAAGTGTGAAGCCGAGGGAATTTGAAGGAATTCTCATTCCTAATTTTTTGGATGAGAAAAAATACCTACCAGCCTAAAGTGACGGAGCACACCTTTTTTATTATCGACTCTCGGGACAAGTTAATACCACTGCCAAAAAGGATTTAGCCGGTATTCCTCTCCTGTGTAGACTCCTCCCGGGGAGGAAATTTAAATATGCCATTATATTTCTTACACGTCCAAATATATGCTAAAAAATGCCAGCCGCTTTGTTTACCGTACTCTTTTCATCCATATGGAAAACAAGCCGGATTCTTGTACACTTCTTGTTAGTCAAGTGAACTTTCACAGAGTACTTTCCCACGACGGAGAAAGTGATGCTAGCAAAAACGGCGAAAGGAGGGACCGGATGGGTCCTCATCAACTTAAATTACCTGTATGTATCTATAATCTATGCATATGTACATATATAATATATACTTGCGATTCTTCTCCTTCCCCGTTAACGTATGGATGTCACATATGCATTTAACGTATCTCAGTGCACGGTGAACCAACGTATATTTTGCAGTTGCTGCTGTATTTATTTCCGAGAGTAATTACTTTGAGGTCGCCTGGACATGTTTTGCTCTTTGGTGGGGAGATGCCAAGGGGCTTAAATCCGCTAAATGTCAGGGTGGAGGACGGTGGAGAGATAAATATTGAAAGTGTTACACATTTCCACTGAAACCTCATTTATACATCGTCTCTCTTTCTCGCTGACCCTCAAAGAAGATTTTACTGATATGTCCGTGTTTATTTACGAGGAAATGGGATGACTGTTTTCCGGGTGGACGCAAATACAAGCCATTTGTGAGAAGTTATGACCTTTCCCTTCACGTCCCTCCCTTGTCTCGAGGCTTTATACACATAAATACATGCATCTGTCCTTGTTCATTCGTAGCTATTTTTGTCTGAAGTGGATCCAACTGGAGAAAATAATGGGATTGGATGTGCCTTTTTTTTTAGGAATGGAAACATGCCCTGAGCTTTCCCCCGAGGGAAAGGTTTTTTAATGGATTTTCCTTTTATGTAGGAATAAATACATCCGTATTAATTCTTGTCCCCCTGAATTCTATCCATTTCAAATTTGTAATGAAATGTCTCCCCGGATTTTCCCTGAATGTCCCAGTATGATTTGGGATAAAGGGGCTTATTTCCATTTTATTATCCTTTTTTATTCTGTCTAGACTAGATTTTCTCTGGTTGTCGGGATTAATTCTGGTTTGAGACGGGATTAAAGGGACATGTTGGGAAAAGGGAAATTATTTGTACTTAGATTTTTTTGGGGGGCTTTTACCGAACATCTCTTTTTGTGTCGGATCTATTTATCCGCCGGAAATTCCTTCTAGTTTCTGCAGGTTAATGTGACGGGAAATAAATTACCAGCTACCAAGAAGCTACATAAAGACCTGTCTACCTTGAAGGATTTCCATTGAATTAGAGAAGAAAAAACTGTCTGTTTTCCCCGTCATAAAAGCAAAATCGGAATTGCTCAAGACAGTACGCACATTCATCGTGGGTATGGCCCATTTTCTCCGGGTAGAATGTGAATTCCTTAATGGAGCCGTGAATTATTCAGCTGAGTCTATGCGCGTGTATGTAGTTTACTTGAGAAATGACAATGTGGCGGGAAACGTGCGATACTTTGCCGGAAAAAATTGTTAATTTTTTGGTGTATCCTCCTGAATTTTTCACGGCCTTCCCGCAAAATACATGACCCCGAGGGGAACGTGTCCATTAATGAAATGGGGAAGTTGTTGAACCGCAGATTCGGTTTTTCCCCGCTTTCGTCTCCCTCCGGGAGAAATTTACTCACTCCCGTTTTCCCATTTTTGGCCCCGTAAATTTGGGTCTTGCTCCATGGACCAACCATTACCTAATTGTGTGGTGATATTTAGTAATGGGCCCTGTACATAATTAACTAATTAATCGGGGGGAATTTCTGGTCGTCCCATCATACACAAGGTAGCAACAGTACTCGTGAGCGGACCGTAAAAGCCTCTATGTACAATGGAGTCTCTCTACAATGTCTACAACAACACTGAAGGGCAGGAAAAAAAGTATTGTTACTAAAAAAATGTTGTTTTATAGAACATTAAATATGTACTTTACTTGTAAGAAGGGGGAAAAAATGTTATTTAGAAATGTTGTTATAAAGAGACTCCACTGTATAGTGAAAAGGTAAATACAAAATTGCCGCCCACAATATTTTATTGTGGTTCCAGCATAAATTATGCCATCAAAATCCGTTCGCGAATATGCAAATTTTGATAGATTTTCTCGATACGAAAAATAAATAGGATATTTTCTGGTGTTTTATCTTTAACCAAAACTGTTCTGGGGTTTCCGCTGTATATTCTTGATATTCTGAATCCCTTTTTGACTATCTCTGTACGAGTATTTCCATAAAACTTTCACCAAATGTTTGAGTGTACAGGAAAACCCGGGGACCACAATGGCCATAATTAATACCGGGGAAAGTTGGGAAGCTCCCGTTTTAAGTTAATTGCTTGATTATTACGAACCTGTTTTTTTAAGCGGAAAGAGAGCAACAAGTTTTCTGCTGGCTTTCTCTTCCATTTTCGTCCGGTCTTCCTCTCTACCTGTTCACCATAATGAAGCTTGACTCTAATGTGAGGCTGTTGGGGGTTCTAGAGTCGTAATGTTGATCATTAATAATGTACACAATATGCTCGACGATATACCGAAGTCCGTGTATGAAGTGGTTCTCTTTTCTCTCTCTCCCTCTCTCTCTCTCTCTGCATAGGAACTTCATTTTTTTCTGTTGGAGGGAAAAGCAAAGTTTTAAATTACTTTTTCATCATTAGTCTCCCTTATTTGATCAAGTTATTCCCGTATCTCTCTCCCGCTACCAACTATTTTAGTATGTATATACTTACGCACAATGCGCAAACGTTTTCATGCTCACTAAGGTCCATCGCCTATCGGCCGCACAGTGGAGTCTCTCCATAAAAGCACCCCTTCTGGCAGCGTGTTCTGTATAACGTGAGGAAATTCACAGCATCTTCAAAACATAATAATTGTGTTCTCTATACCGGTATTCCTTTTATAACAGCACACTTTTGGGTTCCGTTAATTGCGGCTGTATAGAGACTCCACTCTCCACTGTAGTATACGTGCGATGTGAAGCAGCCCGGGAGCAAATTTGTGGGCTGCGGAGACGGAAGGAAATGGAAAAGAATGATAATTAATTTCGGGAAGAATATTTATTAATGGAAAATGTCTAGCTCAGCTTGCTGTAGGCTGCACCATATTTTTCGGGGGTTTGGATAGAAATTGTTGAGGGAGGGAGACGTTGCTATGTAATTAATTTGTGCCCCGTTCCTCTCTCATCTCTCAGTCTCTCTCGCTCCATCTTTCTCGGTCTCTCTCTTTCGCTCTCGCTCTTTATTTATATTTCGCCCTCTCTCTGTATGCTTCTCGCTCTTTATTTATATTTCACGCTCTCTCTCTCTCTTATATTCTCTCTATTTTTCGCCATCTCGCTCTTCTTTCTCTCACTGTCTCTCCTCATCACTCTGTATTTCTCTCTGTCTCTACTCTTTTTATTTTGCTCTTTCTCTCTCTCTCTCTTTGTATTTTGGTCTCTCACTCTCTTGATTTGGCTCCCTTTCTCTCTCTCTCTCTCTCCTTATTCTACTCTTTCACTCTCTTGATTTGGCTCTTTCTCTCTGTATCTATTTATTTTGGTCTCTCTCTCTGTATTTTTCTCTCTCTATCTGTATGGTGCTCTCTCTCTCTTTCTCTCTCTTGCTCTCTCTTTGCCTCGCTCTTTCGTCCCCCACATAAATCTCTTCCAACTATTGTTGTTTTCGATCGGAATCTCACTTTGAAACTTTGAACAATTAAAAATCAGTCTGTTAATTACTATTGTACAATTTACGTGCCAGGACACAGGAAAATGTTTGCGGCAGCAGGATTCAATTACAAACGAAAAAGGGTTAAAATATATCAAATAAATGAGGAGCATAAGTATGTAGGATACTAAAGGACAAAAAATCACCAAAAAAGTAGCTATTGCGTCATTGCCAATCAATGCATTTAAAAATAAAGCACTTTCGACCACCTGCGGCGTTAATAAAGGTATTATATAGGCTATATGGGAACATACTCTATGCAAATGTCTTTCGTCACATTCTTTAGTATCAGTATAATAAATAATGTGCAAAAAAAATGTGCTATATGTAAAACATTTTAGCCAGAACTTTGCTACTGAAATTAGTTCATACCATTTCCCCACCCCGCCAAGACGAACTTTTTTCTTTTTACCCAAAACTACCACAAACGCCAAGAGGGAGAGTGAGTGCGGTTCCTGGGAAAGCCGTTGACGTGTGTGAAGTGTTCGCAAGAAGTGTCATTTCCATGGCTTGTAAAATAATGTGGAGTGCCTATGCTTTTTTTTAATAAATCTACGGACATGTATACATATGTATATACATTAAAAAAAGGATGGCTTAGGAGTTTCCTCCTCGCATATGGACGTGTATATAAGAAAAGAAACGAGGGAAACTAATTGGAATGACATGAGAAAAAGTGTATTGAACTTCCATGTACGTATAGGCTTAGGACGATAGAGAAATACCCGAGGAGGAACATTCCCTTCCAACTTGCTCATACAGAGACACACGGACCTCCGTCTGAGTCATGGAGAATGCTAATGAGGTGCTGGGCAAATGAGTGACTAGTGACTACGTTATACTCTTTCCAGGCCCATAAAAATGTGGTATGTAATTTGCATAGGCAAAGCACAACGTGCACACATGTATGTTCACATATCTATACATGTGACATGATGATACAGGAATGGCAAGTATATGTTGTAATGGTGCAATTATTTGTGCCAGTGACTGCGTAAATGCAGGAACTGAGTCATAAATACAGAATATACATAGCTACATAGCATCAACTTTTGACTTTCTGTGCTCCTGGGCAAGAAAAGATTCATCCTTGAGAAAGAGCCAACTGGACTAAAATGTGTGTCTGTCCTTCTTCTCGGTTCTCTCTCTCTCTCTCTCTCTCTCTCTCTCTCTCCTTTTTTATCTCGCTCCATTTCTTCTCTCACGGTCTCGCTCTGTTTTTTCTCTCATTTTCCCTGTTTCATTCTCTGTCTTCTTTCTCTTTCCCTGCGTCGTTCGACCTCTTCTTCCTCCCATTTTCTCTTTGCGTTTTGTTCTATTTTTGTGTCTATCCCTCGCTGTCACTCTTTGTCTCTCAATAGTCTTTCTAGTCTTTCTCTCTCTGTTGTTCTCTGACTTTATATCATTTTGGCTCTCTCTCTCTGCTTCTATTTCTTCTTTCTCTTTGTATGTCTTCCTCTGAGTCTCTGTTTCTCTGTTTATATCTCTGCCTCTTTGTATATCTTCCATTTTTTATCTGTTTTTGTATCTCCTCATGTTTGCCTTTCTGTGTGTGTGTCTTCTTCTTTGCATCTTTCTCTCTCTCTCTCTCTCTCTCTCTCTCTCTCTCTCAATGTATTATCGCTCTTTCTCGGTCCCAGTTGTTTTCTCTCATTTTATCTCTCGCTCTGACGCACTGTTTCTGCCCCGTTCTAAGGAATCTATATTAATTGGTATAATAATTGATTTATTTTTGCGTCAATTTGCCACTGATTTATATACCTGTTTTATTTGACAAAAAAACGCAAAAACGAATAATTCCTCGTAATTGTATAGGCGTCCTATGAACCGTCTGCGTAGATGGGCTTCCTTAGAAAGGGAAATTGTAATAAGCTGAAGGCTGAATTTTGTTGAAGCCGTCTCGCATGTTTGTTATTTCCTCTTGAATGACGGAAGGCCAGGGGCATTGCGAGGTATTCTCTCATAGATTGTTTGGTTGTTAGTGTCATTGACTGCTTGGTTTTCCCTAATGTTACACCAAAACTACCCGGGGCAAGAAAGGAGAATAGTGTTGTTAGTGGAACTTTGAAAAATATAATAAAAATAAGCAAATTGAAGAAAGTTTGGTGTAACTACCTCCCAATTTGCCTGGTTTTATAATATTTGGCTAATTAGGTAATTAAGAAAGACTGGCAATTACTTGTGTAATGAATGACGTATCCGTTTAAAATATATGCCTTAAAGGAAGGCAGGAACGTTTGGAGTACCAACGGAAAAGAAACGTCCCAGGGAATTCCCTCGTTCTGCCGGGGAATCCTCCTACCCTCGCCACATATGCATTTGGATGGCAAAGACTTTAAAAAAAGACTTACGTCAGCGTGGCACTGCTACGGCCCAAAACTCGTCGGACGAGCCAGAAAATTATAAAGAAGCCAGCGGTTTCCCATATCAAATGCTGGTATAAATATGCATGGGCTTTGGTTATAAACAGAAAAGCCAGAGATTACATGATTTTGCTTGTGCGTACGCTGACGTTTGAACTAACTTTTTTGGAACCTTTTCTGTATGATTTGGTTGTAGGTGTTATATTACAAAAGGCTCTCAATATCTCTTACAAAAGGCTAGTATAATTTGAGTGTAAAGCCGTTCCTGATATTTCTCGCCTTTTGAAGTGGGATTTCGGAGAAGTCTGTTATTAACGGAAGCTTGCTTTTGAATTGCTGAATTGGGTAGATAACAGGGGAAACAGTGAGAGAAAGAAGGACAGAGGGAGAGAGTACAAGGGGAAAGAAAGACGAATAAAAGTGAAAGAAATGCAAATAAAGGACAATGAAGAGAAATAAAGAAACAAATAAAGGAGAAAGAAACGGAAAAAGTGAAAGAAGACCGAAGAAAGAGAGAACAGGTGAAAGAAAGGCGAATAATGAGTGCGAAAATGCAAGAAAAACAACAAAGAGAAAACAGAAAACAAGATAATAAAAGATCAAGAGAGGAAGCAAGGGAGAAATAAAGAGAAAAGAGGACGGAAGACAAAGTGATATAGGGATGGGAACAAAAAAAGAGAAAGAAAGAAAAATAACTTAGAAACAAAAGAAAGATAGGTAAGGGGAGAAAAAGAGAGAAAGAAACATAAGTATAAGAGAGAGAAAAGAGAAAAAAACATAAGTATAAGAGAGAGAAAAGAGAAAGAAATAGGAAGAAGAATAAATAAAAGAGAAAGAGAGAGAGAGAGAAGGTTAGGTTAGGTTAGGAAGAAGGATAAATAAAGGCGACCGAAAAAGATAAATCAAGGCAAATAATGGACAAAAAAGAGAAAGAACGTTAACTAAAAGAAAAATAATGTACAAAAAAGAGGAAAAAGGAGAAACAAAGACAAATAATAGAGACGAAAATAAAAATGAGAGCAAGAGAGAGGCAGCGAGATAGAGATCGTTTTCTACCCTGTTGATTATAATAATAATGACTAAAACTATTAAATACAACAGCTAAAAAAAAACCCTCATGCCAGGAGCTGGAGCTATGAATGAGGAAGGTTCACGAAAATGCATTGTACAGCCAGGGATACTATTATATTAAAATAACCATTTTTAAAGAGAATTAGCCCCAAAAAAAATAATGTTGACCTACCCCTATAACACGTTGATAGGGAAAATGAAATCGTGCAAGATTTTTTTTTGGGACATACGCACATGACTAGTTTTGGATTGATGGAAGCAAATAAATAAGAAAAATCTTTGTATTTTTTGTGCCAAGAAATCAAAGGGGTTTTTCCCTTCCCTAAAGGAATTGTCACGCTCCTATATAAAGACCTGTTTCATGGGTAATATGAGGAGTTGATAGGAAATCTCATGGGAATTGGAATTGGGCAAGATCTAACCCTGGCCTAGGCCAAGGGGGAATCCATTGACGGAGGTTCGGCCCCTCATTGTGCCTCTCCTTTACGTTTTGATGGCGCAATGGAAAAGTTTTTTTTGGATCCACATAAAAACTGGAGTTTGGCATTGATTCTTCCTTTTATTGGCAGTTTCATTTTTTCCATGTTTTTGTTTGGGGGAATCCGAAGCACGCAATAAAAGTTGCGGCGTCAGTTGGGCTCTGCCGAGACCCAAAAAATATTTGATCGCTGTGGAAACTTTGTTTGCCGCATTTTTTCCGTTTATACAAATACGTTGGGGTGCCTTCACTTTTTTTTGGAGGTGAGATCCGCATGTTGTCAAAAAAACATTGTACTAATAAAGGACGAATTTAATTTGTTCATTCGATAGCTTTTCCTTCGAAAAAGATCACCCGATTTTGCTTCTTGTCATTCAACGCTTTGATGGTTGTTAGTTGTTACAGTACGCTCAGTACGCTGTAGCTAATTATTTATTTTCCCCTGAAGAAACGAACCGTTTTGGGATTTTTTATTAAACAATTCCCGTCATTCGTTATCCATATTTTTTTAAAGTGCGTACCACAAAACTAATTTTGGACAAAGTATAGCCATGTGTATACAAAAAAGGAGCGAAATAATTCCACTGCATTCTTTATGACCCTGTTGCTCCTCCAATTACCAGAGGACTAAACACAATGTTGTGTAATAATTTAAATAAGGATGTATAAAATTAATCCCAAAAAAGGCAGGCGTTGCTTTAAAAGGCCATATATTTTTCTCATTACATTCCATTCTCTATATTTCTGATGTGGGAACGGTGAATGCTGCGTCAGTGAAATGTGTTTTTATTTTTCCTGGGCGGGCACGCGTCCTCCGTGTAAAGGGACGATTTTGTATCGATACAGAAAATAACTAAATGGAGCATGTACGTGCTTTAATTAAAAGTATTAACAGAGGAGTTGTTCAGCTCGATATAGGAGCCAAAAATGTCAGCTCCTTTTCATTACTTGGCTACTACGGGATTATTTGTAATACGAATTGGTCTCCCTAATAGTATTAGTGCACGACAAGAATTTGGATGGGATATAAAGATACAAAGCGGAATTAAATTTTTTTATTGCTCCAGCGTCGAACGGGGGCGAAATTCAAAATAATTTAAACGTGTCGGTGTTAGCTAATGACCTTCTGTCCTATCAAGTACATCGTCACAAATTGAATAATTAAAAAAATGGTAGACTAAAAAGGACTAAAAATGGGGAAAGTTTGGACGATTTGGCAAGTTTTGATGGGGAGGTAATAAAATAATAATAAAAATGTGTAGAAATAAAAAAAAGGAGTAAGGTTATACGCAACATATTTTTGTGTGTGTACATCTGTAGCATCATACAATAGGTATATTTAAGGATCAGGAAGGAGACAGTGGACAAAGGGCAATAAAAAATTTAAATTCATTTTCATTATCTTTGAATGTTTAATGTCTTTCGAATCACATCAACTTGTAGCTGCATCAAAGAGTGTGTATATACAGTATACATATGTAGGCTCAATAAACGATTGTATAGAAATTGATACAATCGATATGTGTCGATATTCTGTTGAATGCGTCTTAGCTACTTCTTGTACGCGTCTTGCTCCTTATCATTTTTATACGAGACGGGAATAAAAAAATGCAGAAAAGGGTTATAATCCAAGGAATTACATTACTTTTTTCTTGTAGAAAGACAGGTTAAGGCACTCAAAATTTTGGGAGCGGGAAATTTTAACAATATATAAAAAATTGTGGCGTTAAAAAATTATTGGCATTAAAATAGTACAAAAAATACATAATTTGCACAGGAGGAAGGAGGAACAAGGAAATTTTTGTGTTTTTTACGCATGCGGTCTTTCAACTGAGCGCAATTTACTACGTCGTATCAAATTAGCGCAATTGCGTCTTCGTTTACAAAAAATAGGAGGTCAGATCCAGATTGGTGACGTCTTTTGTACGGATTCCGTACAGACTTTAGCGTTTTTTAAATTTGGTATATACCATATATACAGAAATATCCGCATGTCCTTCGTCCTTCGTAGAAACGACATTTTATGGCACTATTTTTATATGCAAAAATTAATGAAATAGATGCGAAAGTGTGTTTTTTGTGTATTTTTTTTGAATTGCAAGGAAGCCTGAATTAACTCAATGTTGTCAAAGATTTCATTAAAAAACGAAGGGAACGACCAATTAAAAGTGTGGAAAATGGTTCCGATCAGCGGCAGTTACAATTAGGGGAAGCCTGTCTATAGTCTATAGGCTTTCCAGGCCTAGGCACTCTAGTAAGGCAGTGGGAGAACTTGCGTAATAATAAAATAGAAGGAAAATAATATTAAATAGTTTCTCGAAAAGAAAAGTGTGGAGAGAAAAAACGTGAAAAATGAAGGGATGATTATTCAAAATACTCCTTATAAACTGTGCATACTGTATTTGCATATATGTATATACGCGTTTATTAGTAGTGGATCAATCCTTATATATATGTAATAGGTATAGTTTTGCTGCTGGATAAATATAGGAAACAATTGGCTGGATTTTCGCATATATATACATACATATATTTTTTTTGGGGCAAAAACTGAGTACAAGCACGTTTGAATATAGTATGTATGTTAATAGGCAGATCCACACTGGAGCATGGGAAAGAATGTGGAATGAGAATTATTATTGTAAATGCATAAATACACAGACAGGGCCAAAGCTCTCGACTGGGAACCTGTTTCTTTTTTTCTTTTTTTTTTGTACATTTTTCGCTTGTCGGGCAAACCAATATATCTTTATGTTTATATATATGTATTATAAAAATTAAAATTATACCATGGAGAAAAACTTTTATTTGGAAGGAGCAAGAGAATAAAATCATGGTCTCTCATGATGATGATGAAGGAATTACAGTACGAAGTTAGCTCCAGTAAAATTTGCGGCACTCCACTATGCATAATAATGCTTGTTATTTCCACGAAGAGAAGTCTGGAGAAGAGGATCCTTGAAAAAAAGGTCGTTGTTGTGTGTACGAAGAATATCTTTTAGAAAAGAAGAGTGCTGATTGTGAAGGCAGGTTTGTGAGTGTTTGAAATGCGAGCAGTATCATGATGCGATTAAATTGGGGGAGGGGTGAGGCTGACAACAGCAAAAGACTTGTGCCACAAGTCATTTTGTGCTGTTTTTTTTTATTCTCCTATATACATATTCCAGTTTTTTTTACAGTCATCTTTATTTACTGTACAATTTTAGTTCTCCAATGTCTCGAGCGGAATCTTTAGTAGCAACATTTTTTTGTGAGCTAGTAGGATTTATCTAGGGAGCTGATTAACGTAGTTTTACATTTTTGAGAGCCTCTTTCTACGTTGTAGTGCATTCTTTTGGTATATAATTTCTAATTTTTTCGATTTCCCCTTTTCTCTATCTCTGTATCTGTTTTTTTATCTCTATGCCTTGTCTGCTTATTTATCTCCTTTCTTCTAATTTTCTCTCTTCTTTCTCTTTTTCTTCTAATTTTCTCTTCTTTCTCTTTTTCTTCTAATTTCCTCTCTTATTTCTCTTTTTCTTCTAATTTCCTCTCTTATTTCTCTTTTTCTTCTAATTTCCTCTCTTCTTTCTTTTCCCTCTCTTTTTTCTCTCTTGATTCTTTATAAAAATTTTTGCTGATCCCCATCTTCGAGTTTACTTTCCCTTTTTTTCCCCATCAGTTTCTTTTTTTGAATGTTTTCCTCTTTCCTTCTCGTATAATCCCTCTTTCTTTCTCGTTTATTTTTGTTTTCCATTTCTTTCCGATGCTTTTCTTTCTATCTCCTTTTCTCGCTCCTTTGTCTTTTTCCCTTTTTGCCGTCACTCATTCGCATTGTTTTCTCTCGATTATCTTTATTCAATGTCTTACCTTTTCTCTTAATTTCATAATTTTGTTTCCTTCTTTCTCTGTGATTCCTAAATGTTTTGTCGGTCGCCGTTTCGCCAATTTTTTTCGTTATTTCTCTGTTTCTTCTCTATCTTTCTCTGTTTTTGTATTTTTTCTCGATTTTCTGTCGAAATCTCTCTTTCCTCCATTTTATCTCTACTTTGTCTTGGTCCAACCCTTCTGTTCATCACGCCAAATCTCGTGCCTCTCCCACATTCTTATACATAATTTTTTTCCCCTGCAGAAAACTAACACATTTGTACTACAGTCTGTGAACACGCCAGAATTGGATAATAATTGCTTATACAACCTGAACTGGAACGTTTGCCCCCATCCAGTCAACTTTTCTTACACTTCTGTACACATATTAGCACATTACAATGCTGGAGGCAGTTTGGCCGAGAAAAAAAAGCACCAACTATAGATATTTGAAACTCTATTTGTGAATGCATTTACTGCGTAACAAGTTCACTGAGTAACCAGTATACGGGTCCACTCTTTTTGTGCATTTTTTGCCTTCGAAGATGTTTTATGTAACATTTATAATCAGTCTGTTTCCCGATTTCAAAGTTCTTATTTTTGCAGTTGTTTAAAGTAGTAACAGAATCCCCCTCAGGATAAATTTTTCTTTTTTTATGTAATTGCGATTACCTATTTACTGCCTACTTTCTCTGATTGACATGTATTATTTTCTAATCATAAAAAAATATCTTTACAAAATGTGTTTTTTCCTTCTCCAACAACAATCCCAACTAGTAATTGGTAAAAAAAAGCTACAACAGGGAAAAATTTAGCCCATCCATCCATCACGTATGCTGTAATGATTGAGGGGGAAAAGCATGTCATTTAATGTATAAACAAATATTACCTCCCACAAAGAATTCGAGATGGTGATAGCACACGAGAGGAACCAGACGCGCGTGCAAATGAGGAAAAAACAAATCACAAATCAAAACATGATCATTTGTTATGCCTACAAAAAAATGCCCCTACATACTTTCTCTCCGGATATAAATAATGTATTATCTGTAAATACTGATTATACGCTCATATATTACGCATTTTTATATTAGCATCTGTATTTTCTTCCTCTTTGGTACTTACAATGCCAGTGATATAGAAAAGTATGTACACAAAACGGGAAACAATACACCTTTGAATAAGTTCTTATGCATGGGGAAACAGTGTGTATAGTCTACTATAGTAATATTTTTATTTCCTCCTTTTGAGCTTGCTTCTGAGCTTGCGTAATGACGAGACGCGCCTTTTTATCTGATTTGCACGGTAGACAGACGGCTATCCTTTGGAATGTGTATATAAATTGTATTTTATCCCACTTACCAAATATGTTGGGAGGTAGTAAAATACAAAAAGGTAACATTTTCTGGTATTTAATCCCTTAAAAAGCCTGTAATGCACTACGTAATGCATGAAGGAATAAATCAAATGTATGCTTAAGCATTTTATAATGTAGAAAAACGAGGAATATAAAAAAAGGAATGACATTAAAATATGTACATGATTACCCAGAATGCACCTTTAAACATGGAGCCACTTGCATTTTCTCTTCGTTTGGAGGTGACCACAAATTGTATGTTCGTGGTCATTTATGTGAGACTTCCCCCATTAACTCATCCGCCAGACTTTCTAAATAATTCCTTCGTAGTAAAGGCACACTTCTTTTTGCTTCGATTTAATCTTTCTTTAAAAAAACACCTTTCCCCGCGTAATCCTATGGACGTTTACAGTTTACCTAAGGAACTATACAGTAGGCCCACAGAAAATGGGAATATTTAGTCCCGTGAAAATTATAAGCCCTTTGATTCAATAGCGTGGAGATTTTTTTAAAAAGATGTTTCTCCAAATGCACCGTGGAAGCTTAAAGTTAATCCTTTCAAATTTAAGCCCCTGTCAAGATTCAAGCAGGAAATAAATGAAAAAATAGGAACTTCTTAGATTCTACGGGTTCTGCTGCGGGTATATTTGTGGAAGGCAGAAAAAATGGGGAAATATTATTGTATTTATATGAAAAATCAAATAATCTTGTACATAAAAAAAGAAGCATTTCGACAAAAAAACTTTGTACTTAAGCCATGAGTCAGACCTTACAGTTTTTGCCTGTACCTTTATATGTAATATGTACATATCTATATATCTCTTTCGTTTGTCGAGACAATTTTTTGTTTGTCTTGGGACTGTCTCGTGAACCCTTTATAAATACGTTTGGTTTAATAAGACGCTTGGATTTATCCGGAAATCTCGAGCATTGTAGTAGTCATAGCATTGGGTGTGATGTCAGCACAAATTGTATATGCATATACATATGTGGGTAAGTTTACCCCGTAATAATAATAATAACGCCTTCGCAAGGACTTTCTTTACGAGCATGATGGCGCGTGTAATGTACGGGGCAATGATTGCTTTTCTTTTTCGCCATATAAGCAAATACTGAGTTGTGTCACCTCATAAAAATGCTGAGACTGGGATCGCACCTTTTTTCCAAACGTTGGGATTTGTCCCCTATAAATTTCGGGGCATGCACTGGCATTGAATCTTACATACACATGTACTTATACTTATACATAAAATTAATATCGACGGTACATAACGCATGCTGGCAATGGCCTGGGGAGATTTCTGATATTGAGCCAGTAAAGCCAATGAGAGAGGTTCGATTTTCAAAAAATGCTAATTACATGCAAGCAAAATGCAAAATAGGGACTTGTAGAATGCATTTACAAAAAGGAAAAGTACAGAACTCTGAAGCAGCATTTTGAAGCACCCTGCCCGATCCCCCTAAAAGGCATTGGGCTGTTGGGTGTATGGCATTTGTCCATTTATTGCATGTTTTGTGAGCATTATCACACTTTTATCGTAAATACTGGCCTTTGCTCCCGACATTTATTTAACATTCTGCCTTCTGATATATAGGAAACCTTTAGAACAGCAAATGGTACCTATATGATAGGTAAAGCGCGAATTTTGTGTTTTTAAATTTTGGATTTGATTATAAAACATTTTTTTAGTATGCTCATACACAAGCCCCGCTTGACCAAGAGGCTTGCCTGTAAACAAAGTAGGTAATTATTATTGGCATATTAAAATATACTGGAATAGGGCCAGGGGCAATATTCCACACTTTTACCACCAAGCCTCTCTTTTTGCTCCTTCAAATTTATTATTGTTGAAAAAAATATACCAGTTCTGGCTCCTCTGTTGTGTCTATCCAACTAAAAATGTTATGGACAAACGATAGATATATATAAGTAATATAAATACAAAATAAATCTGGCATAAAATTTTCTAGTACTTGTGTAGACTCCGTTTAGTCATCACAAGCTTTCTTCGCTACTTCATATTGTTTTATTTGTTTTTGGAGAAAAACACCGAAGGCAATAATGAATCCTTTTATAAATCCCTATTTTGGAAAGCACAAAGCGATTTCACCTGTATTCACCACCCTCCAAAAAACAAATTTCCCTTTAAGCCCTCCCTCACAGCCGTGTCACACGTACTGAATAATGGTGGGTAAACAGGGATTTATGTATTTAGTATTTGCCATATGCATATACATACATGTATGCACATCCTATTGGCCCTGTATATGAGCCAGGAGCACATGCTTTATAATTTTTGACGGCATTAACCAGCTTAAATATGAAAACTTTTTTTTTGTATATTTAAAAATGACACTCACACACTCGCCCTCGAACTAGTGCAGCTTCCTTTTTTTTTTGGTATACTATATCCTTTATATTATGCGTTGAAACTATACATTATGTATAGAGTGTGAACGTTTTGCATAGGGAAAACGTTTTCATTAAATCCTCAGTCACACACAGCAAAATACCAATGTATTAAATTCCTTCTATTCACACAGACAGCACGTACACGGACCCTTCCATTGTGTGTAGAGAGAGAGAGAGGCAAGAGAGAGAATAAAAACAACAACACATGGTTGGGAAAGGCAGAAATGTGAATACATATAGCCAGTTAAAGCCAACAGGTTGTTCCTTTCAGAAAAAAAAGTGGCTGTATGTTGGTGATTCGTAGTAGTGTGGTACAGGTGTGAGTACAGAGCGTAAAAGAGAGCATTGTTGTGCCTTCTCCTCCACTGTTGAGGATTTTTGTGTGGAGATAGTGGAATAATTAGGAATTGTTCTCAGTATGTAATTGGAGGTGGTAGGACCAAGAGAGATTCTTAAGAGCGGCTGATGAAGATCCTCATCATGCTCCTCTGACATCCTTGTCATCCTTCAAAAATCTCTTCTTCCTACTCTTTTCCTGCAATAATAAACGGGTTTATTTATTTTAACTTCCCAAAAGAAAAGTGATTTTTTTTCTTTTGAAAGTGAAATTTTTGTAGTGGTTGGAGTGGTTTATTATATTTACTTTTCCAATGAAAATCAAAAAGGGAAAAGTGACGGAAATTGGCCCTTTTTTGAAGGGGCTTTTAACAATGAAATTAGTTTCTCTACGATTGTCGTGTGTGCGTGATTTTCTTTGACGATTTTTTCTTACACGTTTGGTGTATATAGAAATTTTGTTGGAATTTTTCCTTTTTTTACGTACTTAATTGTTGGACATATTCATTGACGCTGCAGGTGCGGAGGAAGGATTAAATGTGGTAATTAGTTGGTGTGAAGCTAATTGCATGCACCGTAATTCTTTTGGAGTGATCACGGAACATTTTCCCAGAATTTATTTTCCCATTTTGACGTACACCAGTACGAGGTGGACAGTTTCTTTGGGGTGGAAAAATTATATAGGAAAGTGCATATAGAAAGGGTTAATCATTTTGTTTCAAGTTTCCATCCCGGAAAAGTGGGAGATTGGATAAAACTCAAGAGAGAGAAAAAATTGGGAGGGAGATCACCAACCTTCAAATGGAATTTAAGGGCTCCACCTAATTATTACGGGGCCCAAAAAATATTTCGTGGGTGTATAATTTTTTTGGTGGCGGCACTCTTTTTTCAATATAAATACGGGCAAGTGTAAATACCAGAGTTTTTTTTAGTGGTCAGAATTCCTTTGGGGAGCTTCCTTTGTCCCGCCGTAAATGGACCTGTAATAGGCGGGGGAAGAATACCAAGTGGTAAAGCCGAATGTTCAGAGGGATATGCAAAAAAAACGGATTTTTATTTGGACTGGCTATTCCATGTTATAACGGAGGTGCAGAAATTCTTTGGATATCAAAACACAAAGAGCATGCAAAGAGAATTCCTTTAGGATAGTTGAATGGACCGTTTGTTGTGTGATTTAATTTAAATCCCGTGTCATTGAAGCTCCATTGACTTTGGTGGGATTAAATGTGTGGTTTATCATTTAAAATAAAAAATACCTTCTTTGAATATTAAGAAAAACAACATTCGTGTTTTGTCCGCCTTGTGGTTTTTATTTAATATTGGGAGAATATTGCCCTTGAAGTGTAATTTAAGAAGGGAAAAAACGAAGAATCTGGTAATTTCCACAGCCTTGATTATAAATGAAATCATTCCAGCGGGGTGGAAGTGGGACAAAATAAAATCTAAAAGGACGTTTCTGTAGGGGCTTTATCGTGTGGATGACGGCCTCATAATTGTTTTTGGTGGGGGACATTGAATTAAACATTGTACTAGTACCCTTTGACATTAAAGGGTAAATGTGTGTTCCGGAAATTGTTTTGGCGCTATTTAAAAGCACGCTTGGATAATATATGTATATAATTTTTGGATAAAAGTGAAAAACAAAATTTTTGAAAAGTGTAGTAATGGGGAAGAAAGAGAAATTGAGGAAATTAAGTTGGCTCAAAAGTTACCTGGTCGTTCTGTGTGGTCAACAGCCTCTGAATAACAATGATGGTGGAAGAGGGGGCGGTGGAGGAGGCGGAGGAGATGCCGGAGGTGGAGGAGGAGGAGGTGCAGAAGGAGGCGTAAGTGGAAGCTCTGGTCATCTTCAGCGTCATCACAATCTCCTCTCCGGAGACGATCCCATGGACCGGGGCGAAGATGAGGAGGGAGAACCCATGAATGGCGTAGAGAATGAGATTGAAGTCAATGATGTCACCCGGGAGGGACATGAGAAGGCCGATCCTAGTCAATTTGAGCTCTTAAAGGTTTTGGGCCAAGGGTCCTTTGGAAAAGTAAGCATTTTTTCTTCTATTTCTCCCCTGTATTTTTCTTCTTAAAAAAAAAAAACAAATCTATTAAAATTCTCTTTACAAAACTATTAAAAATCTCTGAAGAATCCTATTTTCCTTGGAATCTCTTGTAATAAATGGATTTCCGTGGGTTTTTAAAAATGTACGACTGTGATCCACAGGTGTTCCTGGTCCGCAAGAATTATGGGAAGGATTCAAGCACGCTGTATGCCATGAAAGTCTTGAGGAAGGCCACACTTAAAGGTAAAAGTTAACTATTATTCGTTTTTTAAATGACTATATACTTTACTGGAAATTACTGGTTATAACATGTAGTCTTTTTTATTTGGCTGTAGCCAAATGTCCAACATTTGATTTGGAACCCGTAGGAATTTTTTTGAATAATAATATAAGCACATAGGAATGGCAACGATTTGATTCTGAATAAGATTTTTTTCGATTCAATTCAAATACTTGAAAATTTGATTGGATTCGAAACCGTGAATCGAATCAAATAATTTGATTCCAGACGGATCTTGAAATTTAACTGAAATTCGATCCATTATTTAATACAAAATTTTTGGATATTCTTCCGAAGCAGAGCAATAATCATCAAAATATTTCAGCAAATTTAAATCGATGGTAAATATTATATCAAGGTTAGTCGCATTTATTTGAAGGTGCAAATTGTTAGACGTCATTATATGCTTAAAATTTGCAAAAAGTGAAACAATTGTGTCGCAATAATATATTTTTTGGATCGTTTGAATCATGCATCGATTCAATCCATGGCTTGAATTGAACCGAATCGAACATTTGCATCATAAATAGGATTTATTTGCGAATTTCGATCCGATTCAGCTTTGAAACGAATGGAACTAAACATTTTGGATCAAATCGGATCGTTGCCATCCCTACTTGGTGGTTTCAAACAGGCGACTTTTTATAGGAACCGGTCTAATTTTTTTTAAATTAATTATGTATAGACGTATTAATTTTAATTATATGCGTATATGCAACTAATTACTAAAAGTAATAGTTGGATTTTGAGGAACGTATTGACAAGCATTCGAAGTATAGAGTCAAGTTCAAAACGTGCTGCGTCGATAGGTTGTAAAGTATGCTTTTACCTGGCCATTTGTTCGGGTTTACTGAAGTTAGAAATTGAGTGCGTGAGTGAAGGAGAGCAAAAGACATGTCGTGCTACTCTATTTAATGGAAATGCTCTTTCAATTTGAGGGTTCATTTATAATGTACAATGCCTTGGCCATAGACTATGTGTCTTTGAAGCCCTCCTGAAAAATGGAGGAGCAACTTGTTCCTTTCATCTCTTGGAATACTCCCCTCCCCCCCAAAAAAATTCTTGCTTAACCCTTTCCATGTGCACTTTCTACGTGGCTTTTCCCTGGATTATTTATCCTCCCTTTTTTTCCTGCTTCCTCCATTTTATCCCTGTTTCCTTTCTCCCTTGGACTTTTTTGTCTCTCTTGGGGTTTCTTTGGAACACACATATATTTAGGAAATGTGCGCAGAAACCATTGACTCCACGGTGTTTTTGTTAGTTAAGAAGGAAATGGGAAATCCCTATGATTCTTTACGGACATGGAATTTTATTCACCCTAAAAGCAAAATATATGGAGACAAAAAACACAAGGGGAAATTCTACCCCATCAAGGAAATGAGGATTGTGGATAATATTTTTTACATGTGCATTTATTTTATATGTATGTATTTGTGTACATACGAATATATGGGCTGGATTTGAAACCAATTTTTTTTTGCACTAAATGCTCTCTCTCTCGCTCATTCCACTCTCACTTTACATGCAAACTCACTCGAGAGCACAATCAATTATTCATGCAAATGGTGATGTATTTGAAGGATGACACGCGCTGGGGATTTTCGGACCTACTTTTTATATCCTTCTTGGAGATGTATAAACAAAAAATTTGGGGGGAAAAGGTGATGGAGAGGGAATATAAAGGAATTAAAGGGATGTTGCAAAAAGAGGAGAAAGTGACAATACAGGTCGTCCGAGGGAAACTTTAAGGGGAAAAGGGGGAGACAAAGCATAGGGAGGTAGTTTAAGAAATTCTTATAGGGAATATGTACACGGATTGGAGAAAACGAGAGAGAAAATTCAGAGATGAAAGTGAATTATAGGAAATACAATATTCAGAGAGTTCAAAGAGATACAGAAAGAAACCTGAAAAAGTAAGCAAGACAATTGAGGCCGGGAAATTCAGAAAGGGGAGGAAAAATAGGAGAATGAGAGCTGAGAGCGAGATGTATGGGACGGAGTGAAAAAAGGCAGGGAAAACAGAGATTGCGAAGAAAAAGGAGAAAAAATAAACAACAGAAGAGACGAAACTCAGAAAAAAGGGAGACACTCTATAAGCAGAAAAACGAAGGTGAAATTCAAAAATTAAAGAAAAAAGTAAGCCACAGAGAGAAATGTACGTAAACAAGTGAAAAAAATAAGTAATCGAGACATGTCACAGGAAATGGAGTAAATAGTAAGCTATAAGAAAGAAAGACGAAATTCATGAAAAGGAATTTCGAAAAAGGAATCAAATAAGGAGAGATTAAATGCAAAAAATAGAGGAAAAGTGGTCGAACGAGAGATTTAATTCAAAAAATGGAGAAGAAGTAGTAAAAAAAAGAGCAGAAATTCAAAAATTGAAGAACAAGTAGCCAAAGGAGAGGTGAACTAAAAACAAATGTGGAAAAGTAGTCAAAGTAGATGTAAAATTCAAAAAATTGGGAAAAGGTAGTTAAAACATAGATTAAACTCAAAAATTTGAGAAAAAGTAGTTAAAACAGAAATGAAACCCAAAAAATGTTGAAGATATAGTCAAAAAGAGTAGCTAAATTCGGTGGAACAGTGTGCAAAAAAAGAAAGGCAAAATTGAAAACGGGAAAAAAAGTATTGGCAAGGAGCGGGTTGCGAAGAGACTAAGAAAGAAAATCCGCAAACGTAACAGGGCAAGTGCAGAAAAAAGAGAAAGGAAACATGTATAATATAAGGAAAAATAGTAGATAAAAGGAACGAAAGGACAAAAAACGCGGAAGATGACAGAATAAATGGAGGGGGAAAAATAGAGGGAATTGTGCCAATGAAATAATAAAACTTTGAGCGATGACACTTTGACAGGATCATATATGTATACTTTGGTACAATAAATGAATAAATGCTGAGTCAGGAGGATTATTCCTTGGAGAGTCCTTCTCCTGGAAAACCCCACACATCGGGAAGACCAAGTCCATGGAAAAACAATTGGGAGAGTCTAGATATTTTTAAATTTTCTTTTTTCAATAATCCTTCTTCTATTATAAGTGTTCTATACACATTATCCGTACCTCTAGTACATCCATATTTGGAGCTGCCATCGACGACTTTGAAGTGTTTGAAGTTAACAATCGAGTATAGAAAAATCAACTGAAAGTCCAGACAATGTTTATTGCAATGTTCATACATTATGTCTAATAATAGTAGGTATAGCTACCGCATTTTTTTACATCAAAAAGCACTTTCTATATGACTTGAGGAAAGGTTGTATACAGGTTTTGACAGAGGTTGAAGTGTACTGGGACAAGTCATGTTCATTAAAGGGAAAGTGTACAGGGATGGACCTGATTGATACATTTGTACACCTTTTGTACGTAGCTGCTTTACCAGGAATTTTAGTGGAAGAAAGGCTGGTTCAAAAAAATTATTGTCAATAAACCTTCAGTGTGCTATATTTAGGGAATATTGCATAGGATTGATATTTCTTTCTTTAAATTTCCCTTCTGGGGACGTGCTTAATAATAAGGAAAAAAGGAGGAATTTCTGGAATGTTTGCCCACTTTTTATTGTTATTGTCATCTCTTTTTTTGTTTGTCAATAGGCATTCCCACGCCTTAGTGATTTTGCCTATTTTGGGACAAAAATATCGCTTTTGTTTATTTTTTTCTCTTTTTTGATGGCTCAGATTTATTTTTCCTGATTGTATGGGAGGAACTTGTTGAGTTTTGTTGTCCTATGGCCAATAAGTAGTTTCATGATGGGAGCCGCCCATTCATCTGAAATCAGTGGGAATTGACGCAATTCGTCGTGAGGTGATATAATAGGGATCGTGTTTGCATTTAATGTAATGGAATTAACTAGGGGAAAAAACTTACGGATACATGCAACCGGAGATTGCGAAGGAGATTTCAAAGAATAGGGGAATTACTGAAGGTTTAGTAGTGGGAGATGACATTGCTTATTGTTTTTCGAGAGAGCATCCTTTTCTCTATACTATTGTACATAGGGAAGAATGGGGAAAAGTTTATTTTTGAGAGATGGAAAGTGGAATTATTTTGTTTTGCATGAGCTAATGGTTTGACTAGGTTTTTGTGTATTTTTTTTCCTTCATTTGTTTTTGCCGCATTTGGGCCCATTGAGGGGAAAACTTTCTACTGGGAATTTACTTTTCCTTATGTGATTTACGTGTGGATACTACAGATTTATTTTGGTGGGGCAGGAAATACCAATAAAAAAACTGAGGAACATAATATTTGGGTTAGAACCGTTTAGTGTTCCTTATTTTATTTGTTACCTTTTTTTGTTTATTCCAAACTTGCAATTGAAACTCAAACTTGAACCGATAAGAAACTCTAGAATCTTTCATTGTGGCTTTATAAGAAAATTCTGCTTCAAACATTTTTGAGTTCGTCTTATGGCAATCTGAACAAACAAATATATGGAGGAAAATTGTCAAACTTTTTGGAGAATTTGTAAATGTTTATTTCGTGGCTTGGTTTCCGTACAAATAAATTTCCCATACGGTGACATGTGAGAAATTTGTCCACCTCAAAACTAATATAATTCCCGGTTTGACGCAAAAAAGGAGCAAGAGTAATTCCGAATGCTTTTGAAGATGTCCCTTGTCCACTTTGTGCCACGTCCTTTTTCTCATAAATGCAATTCTCTCCCTCTATACCTCTTATATACATACATGTTTCTGTGTCCCTGCATTGTACCTGTCAAATTGTCCTAGTAACAAGGTAAAAACTACCCCGGCACGTGCAAAAAAAGTTGGACACCTTTTCGAAGATGAGATAACCTTGGGGTTTCATAGAAAGTACTTTTAACTTGTTTTTTTTTATTATTTTCCTCACTTTATTTTGTCGATGGTTGTCACTGCCAAAATACAACATTGTACTGTATAGCTACAGCTACTATCTTTTAGAGTATTTTATTATTTTTGTGTACCTTTTGATTACGTGCACCTTCACGGGAATTGTTGTTGTTGTACTATATACAAAGAGGACTCCGCACTTTCTTTTATTATATGGTTGAGATTACGCAAAAACTCGAAATTTGGACGGCGTGTGTGGCCGTCACGTTTTCCCTTTTTTTCTCTCTCTCGCTTTTATATACACACAGTAAGCACACAAAAATAATGAAAAAGAAAAATCTCACGATTGATGGAAGACTGACGAAGAAGAATGAATTTGCTTGTTTTTCCCCTGATTTATTTTATGTAAAAATTCCCACCACTCTATACTGTTATAAATGTGGGTGTCGTAATTGTTTTTGGGGGAGAAGAATGAATTATCTGTCCAAAAATGTGTGTCAACTCCAACAATGCCCACAAAAAAGGATGATAATGTACTGGGACAATGAGATGCTTTTTTTATGATGGATGTGATATTCTCTTAATACCTTGTACAGATTTTTTTTGTGGGGAAAATCATTCTTGGGAAATTCTGTGATTATAGTTGGTGGTGATTACCATTAATAACAATTTTCACGAGTCCTGCGTAATCCTGGGCTATTTGGAACGATGGAGAGGGTTAGTATTTGGCGAAATGGCTACCTTTTTATTACAAAACAAGGTAGCACCTGTATGAAATGCAATTACGGGTAAATAAATGAAAGTTGTCCTTTTGTTCTAATTTTTTAAAATTTTTAATGTCAACTTGGTCCTATTCAAACCTAGGAAAATTGCGGGAAGTGTCGTCCAAATGAAGAGGAAAGTTGTTTTTACGACGGAGAAATTACAAAATATATTTGTGTATGCGACTGACAGCCTAATTACAGGAAATTAGAGCCCATGTAGGGATATTTAGGCGTTCTGTAAGGCGGTAAATGTAGAGCGTTTGTATTAATTAGCATTGCAAAAATGTATGCATGCAAATTTTTTTTGTGGATTTTTGGGAACGATTTTTTCCACATGAAATTGTCTTTGTAAAAGGTTGGAGTGGCTAGTCGTTCAATATATGTATTATGTATGCATGTACTTATGTACTATAATACGTGTAGCCTCCATGCTAATCAGTTTTCCCAAGTGAGAAGCGCATTAAACATTTTTTTTTGTCCTTTCCCTCCTTTTAATCTTGTGCCTTTCCATTTTTTTCTCATTTTTCTATCCAGCATTTTTCGGTTTTTTTATGGATCATCACGGCTTTTCATGGGGGGAAACCCAATCCTTGTGCGTAACAGAATTAAAAGACATGAAAAGGGACTTGCTATGGAGCTGATGTGGAATCTTTTTGTTTGTAGTGATTGCAAGATTTTCCAATGTGAAACGTAAGCATATGTAAACAAGAATTCAGAATTCTTTTAACGAGAATTCAGGGTGGAATTGGCGCGTGTAAAATTTGTGAAAATAAAAAAAATACATAATAGAAAATATCAGTAAATTTTCTGGTTTATGCTTGACTTCAAAATACTGAAAAAAAACCTGCAAATTATATTTAATCTAAACGTAGCCGGGCTTGAATTTGCTTCACAAATAAATCGTAATACTTTTTCAACAATGAAAGTCACAGTCAAAAAAAGGAAAGTCATAAAATCAATTTGTGCACATGTCCCGATTAATAATTGGGGTTTAACTATGAATGAATTTCATTTGTAAGGAAATGCATGCTTTTTCCAAATTTTAAGAGTATTCATGTTTCTCCTTGAATTCTCCCAATAAAAAATTCGCCAAAATACGCCAACCCAAACGCAAATTGATCCTTGGCCCTGCCAAATGGAAAGTGTATGTTCATGTGCTATGATGCGAATAATAAAAGCACATTTTTGAGGGTATCTATATAAATACACCACAAAGAATTACCACAAACCGTATTATGATAGGACCTCGTTATTACGACCCTTACGAAAATGATTTACTGCCTGCAACTGTCACAGATATTATACGCATATTCGACGGAATCTTGGACCAAAAGCCCTTGTAAAGAGGAATGTCTGCCTCTACAGGAGTTTGCCCTTTCCCTTTATTTGGTACAATTATTATTATCCTTATTCCTGTCACATTTCACTTCCTGTCACACCGACTCAGGCTTGGCATTTGTATGGTAATTAATGGTGAGTATATGCGTAAGACTGGAAAAGGTCTGTATTTTTGCGGGGTTGTGGTAAATTATATAAATAAAAAGGATTTTGCATTGTACACCATAAGCTGGTATGTATTTTGGACAATTATATACATACATACATATATGTATATATTACTGTAGAAGCCTTGCCATTGCTCGGCTGGTTGACAGGAGGCCGTCGCAAGCGGCACACGGGGCTTCTTTATGAGGACATAAATAAAAACAATGTGATGTGTCATAATGACTGGGTAAAGTGCTGGGTCTAGCACAAAAGAGCAGGATTTTAATACTACGTTGGATGCACAATCAAAGTTTTCCTGTTTTTATTACTGTCATTTAAAAAGAGACAAAAATTCTGTTCTTTTCTTGTAATGTGGTCTAAATTTTTTTGCCTTATAATATGTTACCTAATTTCTTTTTCTTACTTGGTATACATGAAATACCATCTCATGATCGTTGGGCTACCCCCCAAATTTTTTCTTGGTGTTTTCCCTTTCTTCTTGTTGTTTTTTTTGCGCTTTCCTCCAGATTTTTTCTGTTCCTCAGTTTCTCCCACACGTTTTTGTTATGGCTCCAGAAGCGTGAAGCATGAAGCGTGATGTTTGTTTTTGGGTACAAAACATTTTTTGAGAGGGATGTTGGTGGTACAGGGATGATGATCCAAAAATAGACCAAATCTGTCATGTGTGTAGCGTATGGAATGGAAGTCCAACCAAGATTTAATACACCAATGCCCATACGTATTTGTAAGGTAGAAAAAATGTTGCTGTATAGTTAAAGAAAAATGTAGAGGAATAAATGTAGCTATTTCAGATGGTTGCAAGAAATTTGTTCTCAAAAATATACTTGTGTGCAAAAATATGATTTCCAGTTAGCTTATAGCATAAACTCAAAGGTAAAATTTAGCATACGCAAATGGCCTTGAGCTGGCCCAGATTTCCCTTATAAGCGATATTCGTTAATTACAATGATAAATTGGCCATTTAAATTCTAGTAATAAAAAGTGATTTTGGTAGGACAAAAACATTTTGTGTAAATATGGAATAATTTTTATCAATTTTTTTTGCTGTTAAATTTTGCAGTTCGCGACCGAGTGCGGACCAAAATGGAGAGAAATATTCTGACTGAAGTTCAGCACCCGTTCATCGTGAAACTACACTACGCCTTCCAGACGGAGGGCAAATTGTACCTCATCCTCGACTTCCTCCGTGGGGGTGATTTATTCACGCGACTCGCCAAGGAGGTGAGTGAATAATGTCTCTATTATTGCATCCACTTTGGTCATTTATCACTTGTATACATTACATGCATACATATACTAACTACAGACATTTATTTATACATTATATTTATTATTAAAAGTGACTATGGAGGTATCGATATAATACGTATGTACTGGTGGGGTGCATCCATTTTGTAATACTTTGCTACTCTCATTTGCTTCAGGCTGAACTAAATAATATGAAGGGAGAGCAGTGCATAAATTTTGTGGAGGTGTCATGTTTTGTAGATATGCCTGTGCCACTTGGGCATGTAGTGTTTTAAGGTGCACTGGAACTTGGGCTAGAGACACTCCACTTTCTTCTCTATTTCTTTCTCTACTTCTCTCTTTTTGTCTGTTTCCTTCTCTGTTTCTTTCTATTTCTTTATTTTTTCGCTTTCTTTTCAATTTGCTCTCCCTCTCTTCGTCTATTTTTGCTCTTTCTCTTTCCCTATTCTTGGTTTCTGGCTGCTGAACTATTGTTGCATTGTACACATCTTTTTTTCTCGTTCTTGTCTCTTGTACTGCCTTTTCTCTTGTTTTTTTAATATTTTTCTTGTTATATTTTCTCTCTCTCTCTTTCTCATTCTGCCGTTTGTTCCAAATCTCTCTCTCTCTCTCTGTCTCTCTCTCTTATTCATCTCTTTGTTTTGTCTCTTTCTCCCTTGTTTAACTTTCATCTGATTTAACTCCCCTTTTCTCGGTCTGACTTTCCTTTTTAGCTTTCTCGGGATCCATTTTCTCTCTTTCTTCCTTTTAGAACGTACAGTGGAGTCTCTCTATAACAGCATCCACGGGAACCCGAAATTTTGCTGTTATAAAAGGAATGCTGTTATAGAGAACACGATTAATATGTATACCATGTACAAGGTGCGGCGAAATTCCTGACGTTATTCAGAACATGCTGTTATAAGGGGTGCTGTTATGAAGAGACTCCACTGTACATACGTGTTATCGCTTTTCTCCCTCTTTTTGAACTCTTCCTATGTACTTTCTCTCTTATTTTTCCCTTTACTTGATTTCTGATCTCTTTCTAACTTTCTCTTGGTCCTTGCATGATTGTTGCTACATACGTCTCTCGTTTCGTATCTCTCTTGTGTTTCAGTTGTCCCTCTCTTTTTTCTTCCTCTTTCTCCAATTTTGTCTTCCTCACAAGTATTTCTCTCTTTCTATTTTTCTCTCTCTCTCTCCCACCTTTTTTTAATTTTCTCTCAGTCATAATCCATAACGTTCCTCCGCTCGTGTTAATGTTACAATTTCCCCGAAGCAAAACACATTTGTAATACCGAATGTGCACGGCCGTATTTTGGTCCTCATCCATTAATGCATGTGTCATATTTATCCCCAATCCCCACATAAGTATATGTATCTATACATATGTAAGCGTACACCTATGGCGCAACCATTAGTCTCTCCAAGAGAATTGTATTACAGAAGCCCATGGGCCCATATAGTATCTATAAAAGCTAGGACGGGACCGTATTCCATTGAAATACATACAAAATAATATATGGATGATCAATAATCCCTCGTAATGAGTTACATATATTTCTTGTTTTACACCGTCGGAGTGAAAGGGGACTGTCGGCAGAAGGATTTTTAATAATAATATGTAACAATGGCCTTCTTCGCCTCCTCGCTTTTGTTCTGTGTATGTATGTATATCCGTATATGTTACGTGGTGAAGAGAGAATTGGGATGAAAGATCAAATGTGGAAAGTGAGCCCTATTTTCACCATCCTCCTCATCATCATCCTGGAACTTCTCTGTAGCAGAGGGAAACAAAAGGAGGTGGTGGAGGCGGATGAGGGGGAATGGTGGTAATTTTAGAAGTGTGCGTGTGTGTGCTGGGTTATATATGGCAGACAATACAAAAAAGGGTTAGGATAATGCCCGTCTATGGAGAAAGAGGGAGGGAATGGGATTGGGAGACGGAGAAAGAGGGAGATACAGACAGTGAAAGAAGAACAGAGAGACAAAGTGAGAGAGAAATAGAAAGAAAAAGAGAGGCTGAGAGAAAGAGAAAGAAAGAGAGAGTCAGAGAAAGTGAGAGAGAAAGAGAAGGAAAGAGAGAGAGAGAGAGAGAGAGGCTGGCAAGGGTAATATTGCATATAATATGAGTAGGGTGGGATGCCATGGCTTCACACCCGACCAAAAAGTGCTACTGGCAGTAAGTAGCGCCAGGATGATTATTACATGTATTATAAATTCCTCCGGCCATGGCACCGTCTATTCCCGTATGTATGTATATAACGTATGCATAAATATATCCTTTCCCCAATTTTTTTTAATATGTGGGGCAAAAGGAAAGCCTGACTGGCTAACTTTCTCTGTCATGTACAGGGTGGGGAATTAATGTGAAATCAATATTTAGAATGTATGATGCGTGGGGTTGGCATGATTTTTACTCTTTCTTCCGTTCCTGGTGTCATCACTATTCTCTATGGCAGTACGACATTATTTTCCTGTATAATGGAGAAACGTGTTTGTTTAAACGCGGTGAAGGCTGATACAACCCGGTTGTTAAGGAGCAAATGGATTTGATAAATATTAACAATGGTTTGTAACTGGTAGGAAAAATGAATTAGGTGGGCATTAAAAATTGTTTGAATTTTGAAAACAAAACCTTCGTCAGTTTCACGCCATTCGAGTATAAAGCTAGAAATTTATTACCGAATCGCAAGCGCATATACATAGCTAATTGGTTGAGCCTATTCAGTATTTTTCTGGGTATTTATTTATCCACGGATTTCTTTGGTTAGAAACTCGCAGAAAAATGAGGTTGCACTGTATTATAGAAATGTATAGTGAATTTAATTGTTTTTTTTTTGTCCAGGGTGAAAGTGTGAGAGGTGAAGTGTGTGGATTAAGAGTGCCGAAAAAAAAATCCAATAGACAAAATGGGGCGGATGGAATCTGACAATGTGTCTTTGTGGACATAATGTACAGGATGATGCAAACTGGATTCTTTTGTGTTGGACTTGTACAGTTGTATGGGATTAAAAGGAAATGGGCTGCCCTGTACAAATGTACACTTTCTGTCTGAGCACAAATACCCGACCTTTTGCCTTTCATTGTGTTTTTGTTAGCTTTTTTTTCTCTCTCTCTCTGCCTTTCTCGCTGTTTCCTTTTCTCTCACACAACTCTCTTGTGACACTCTCAAGTGCACTGCCAATATTTCCTCCCCCCCAATGAAAGCATTCCAAACGCGCTTCTTTCTCCATTTTCCCAATCGGGTTTGTTTTGTTATTTTGCCTATAAGAATGATATTTTTGCTGCCGTGGGAAAAAAACACGACATTACATTGGATTGAAGTGTGTCTGCCCCGTCATATTTTTTTTATTTATTTACACATTCTAAAGAAAATATTCTCCCGCCCTTTTCTATGAAGGACTTATTCATGTTCATTGAATAGGAAACATCTATGGTGAAGGAATAAATTACGTAAAAAAATGTGCAACACTGCGTCGGTTTGTACACGGGCAAATGGGGAAGAATGTAGAGGGAAAGGGGAAACACCTGGAATTCCTCACCTCATTACGCCATGCCTATCAATTCTGACACGTGTTTGTCTTTTTTTCCTGGCTTTTTTTTTCGGTGATAGCACGTTTTATAGTCTGTGAATGCCTTGGCTCATTTGTCCATAGCAAAATACGCTTTTGGAGGCAAAATAATGATTTTTTTCGTATTGGTATGCCTGGTTTTTTACGTGGACAAAGCGAGGACGACAATGTACAGGGTGACGCAATGAGATGTTTACAGATAGAGATAAATATGTTGTTGGAATTTAAGTTCAAGGTTCAAGTATTTTCTATAGAATTTGAACTTTAATATTCAACAATAATATAAATAATAAATGTATCTACTTTTATTATTTATTGTTGGCACTAATGCTAAAATGTATGGAAAATGGAAGTTCCTGCTTAAGCATCTGTTCGGCTTTTTTCTGCCTTCCTGTTGAGCCACCCTGGACTATAACAATTGTATCAGTGCAAATGACGCAAATGCCACGGAAGTCCGACGGACTCCGTTTTTACCTGAGATAATTATGGGAGAAAGTCCCGGAGAAACGTGCAGGAAAGTGCAGGAAGAGAAAGAACAGATGGTCAAGTGAGGGAATCATTTTAACGAGGGAAATGGAAGAAAACATCTTTGGAATATATAGCATTTGCTACTTTTTTTTGTGAATGACCAGATACATACAGGTTACATCATCCCCTTTTTCCCTCCAGCCATTTCGTTGGCAACAAAAATAATGCCATGTTTTTTTTGAAGGGGAGAAAATGAACCAGGAAATGATGAAAGTAAAGGAAATGTGTGCAACTTTTACCTTTTTTTCTCTCCTCACAACCCTGGCTTATTGGCGCTAGGAGGCAACTTTGGTCTGGCACAGCGCTCTTTTTTTTTTCATTGTAAAGGATGTGTCAATGACCACTGGCCATCCACCTAATGGGGAGATAATGTTACGGAGCGAATGCGTTAAAAGCATATTGGGTTTCCGGATCTTATATTTGTGTTATGAGAACCGAAAGAAAAAAATAGAGGGAATCCTGACATCTGGAAGCCCGGACATTTTAATGATGTTTTCGTCCCTTTTTATTGACGTGACGGGACTTTGGGATTTGCTGGGCTCCGTTTTTATACGGGGAAGCATAGTATATGTACATATGTACATATTCATGTATGTACATACATATACACATACCGTTATATAAATACATTCACATGTATTGAGCAATAAAAAATATTTGTGTGGTGGGAAAAAGGCTATACCTTTTGGGGACAGGATATTACGAGTGAAGTATGAATACAAACGGAGGATAGTGCCATTTGTTTTCATTCAATTCGGACACGGAAATCAGGAGCAAAATGTTTCTACAATTCCGCCGGGAGAAAAAAAAACAAAACTTGGCATGTAGAATGTCTTGGAATGGGGAAAATTCGTATTTATCGACCTATAAAGACGTACATATGTATGTATATATACATAATGTACAATGTAAATATATTTTTTTTAAACAGATATTTCCGTTACCCCCGAAAAAAAAGAAAATATACATTTTGTCTACATAGACATTTTTATTGCCTAGAAACGCTTCAGAATCTGTATTACGGAGCTAAACGCCCCGTAGATAATCTCAGTTGGGAGATGTGTAGTTGAAAGATTCCTGGAAGAGTGCCCTACAGAGAGCTTATTATAACTAAATTCCTATAAAGTACCCAGAAATATCTGGAGAAAAATGAAATCCGCAGCATAGGAGTTTCTGTACTTTCTCCAGGACTTTCTCTCCTGTGAATTCTCCTTTTTTTAATATGTGTATGCATATAATATGCAGATTTCCCCGTAGAGTGTACCGCAATTGCTGCTTCCACATTGCGGTAGGTTCTGCCCATGTATGTGTATATGTATATCATGAAATAAGGTACCTAAAAATAATTTATTGATGCCGTCATACTTAACTGTTTACCTGGAGGTGGGTCTCCCTGGAGAAAATCTCATTTCCATTTTTTATGAGAACTTCCTTTCCCCTCAAAACCTAGACATTTAATGCCAATTTTTCCAAGAAAAGGAAGAGAAAAATACTTTATAGGGAGAGACTTTTCTCAGGAGGGAAATGTATTTTCTCCTTTGAAGAATTTGAACCATATGTATATGTGAAGCCCCAGGAAAACTGGTAGAATATGGTAACCTAATCCTGTCAACATATGGAGAAAGTGGAGAAGCGGATCTCTGTGGGAGGTACATTTGGTAAATAGATATCAACATGGTCTCCCATTTTTCCCCCTCAGTTCACCTGTAGCATATAAGGAAAAGAGAAAGTTGGGAGGAAGCAAAAGAGGTAAAAAAAATGTGGGAGGAAATGCAATATGTGTTTCCCCCGTTTTTTATTACCCTCCGGACTTTTTTGCTACAGATATTTTTTATGGGAGGAAGAATATGACAAGACAACACGGGATTGTGACATTTTTTACCTGGTATTTTTATTGGATTTCTACAAGTGCTTCTTTCTGGAAGAAAGAATTTGCGAAGACTCAGTTTATATGGACCCCAACATCTTTGTATACGTGCATTAGATGCATATTAATACAGAGTGTGCTTATCCCTGGTTGTGTCCCACTTACTATAGATCGCTCCCTGCAGACGAGGGAAAGTGACGGAGTCTTGAGTTGTCGCGTTCGCCTGTCATTTAAATCCTATTTACGGTTCCTTGTAAAGCCTGTGTATGTATGGGTGGGTTTGCAATATTTCTTCGTGGCTTTTCCATTGAAATGCCAAAAATGCGGTGGATGACATCCCGGCAATATTGTTGGGAGGGGATGTCACACAGCTGACGATTACATGTCCATACAAAGGAAATTGACATTTTTGCATGACAAAACACTTGTCAGGATGGACGTAAACGCATCTTGGCGGGAGATGCAAAGGGTATGCAAGTGGTTTTGAAAAAAAGGGAAATGTCATTCGGGAGATTTGAACCTTCAAGGAGGGGAAACGTGGCTTTTGGGGTTAAGCAAGGAGACAAAAGGAAAAATATAATTACATTTAATGTAAAAACTCGTAGAGAGGCACTCACCAAGGAAACAAAAATTGCGAACACATGGATGTATATGACATGAAATACGAGAAATTTAGAGACGACATGAAAAAAGGGGAGGAGGGAGATGAAGTAAAAACGGAATAAGGGGGAGACGAAATCAATCATGGGAACGGGGGAGAGAGATGGACGAAGTAAAACAAAGGAACGAGAAGGAGAGAAGATAAAAATGGAGAGAGAGTCGACGTAAAAACGGTGTAATAAACACGATATTTATACGAAATCAAAAAGGGAAATACAGAGACGTCAGAAAGTGGAATAGAGAAAGAGACGATGCAAAAAGCGTAGTAGAGAGACGAAATAGAAACTGGAAAGAGAGACACGAAATAGAAAAGGGAAAGAGAGACGAAATAGAAACGGAAAAGAGAGACAAAATACAAAATTGCATTGCAAATGCAAGATAGAGAGAGAGACGAAATAAAAAATTGTGTTAGAGACAGAGAGAGACGTAATAAAAAATTGTGTTAGAGAGAGAGAGAGAGACGAAATAAAAAATTGTGTTAGAGACAGAGAGAGACGTAATAAAAAATTGTGTTAGAGAGAGAGAGA
>JAQGBT010000458.1:0-52061 GCA_034698585.1 Disparrhopalites patrizii
ATTAACGGTGAGATTCCTTCCTTTTATCCTGTGATTCATATTTACATACCTCACCTGCGTAAAAAACCATTATTATCCAGGTGTATATATCACATAAGACATAATTTTCATGTTTTACAGGAACATTCTTGCCTGAAAGAACCCCGGTAGGAAGAATAGCTTGGGTTTTCTGTGACTCATGAGATATGTACATATATAATATATCTGTATGTGTTCTCGACAGGCAGCCTCTATATTTTTATACTAATATTTATATTGTATACTAATACTTGTATCCGTTTATCCCTAAAAGTTTGACACTACTTACTTCTCGGTAAAAGTCATGCTCTTCTAATGCCTCGTGTTATGCTTTCAACTGAGGCTTTCTAATTATTGCGTCTCTCAAGTTGCACGTTGCAAGTGCGTGGAAAGTGAAAAATAAAGCTTTAAGTGTACATTAACACACAAGTAAAAAAAAACATTTGTGTTCAGGGAGTTTTGTTGCATTGGTGCATTGTTGATTTCGCAGGCATGGGATTCCAATGCACGGTTACTCTTATGCAGTATGCGATTCAGAGGAAGTATATGTATATATAATTTTATTCAAACACTGAAATTATAGACGCTACTGGAGAATATGGTTTTATACTTCATTCGAAATTAATGTACTCGTACGTCGTCATTAGTTCTATACTCGGTGCCTAACGGTCCTTGTGGAATACGTACAATTGCTTTCGCGAAAAGAGTTGTGTTTATGATCTTGAAAAGTGACATTTGTCAGATCTTCAACGACGTGTGCTATGTAATTAGTGTCTTAAGTATCTGTACAAGCTACATTCAGAGATGCTAGTATTCCATTTGTAAATGGCTGAAGGCTTAAAAGTTTTGAAGTAAATTATCTTTACGAAATGGACATGGACACTGTGTTGCAAAATTGACAGAACAAGGTTCTGACTCGGCCTGCGATTTATAGCCGTACAAGTGTGTGCAGTCAGCAATCACTCACAAAAGCTTGTTTGCCGGCAGTTGTTGATAACTTGTTATAAATTACTAATTTTACTTTCCTAACCGACAAACACTGAAAACGTAAGAAGCACTTCATATGCGTGTGCGTGTCATGTTATTAGTTATTACATGTTCGTTGCTATTCAAATAACCAATAGCCGAGAAATGATAATCTTAGTTATGAAAGAAGCCGCATGTAGCAGACGCTGAATGAAGCATGAGATCTACGGGGTGAGTTGTTTCAAAATCTCAGAAAACGCTTTCCCTCAAGTCATCCATACAATTAGGCGTAGAAACTTAAATGTTACCGATTCAAAAAGCTGAAAATTGTGGCTCTTCACATTGTTCGTGTTCATTCTCCGGCAATCAAAATTCTTGCAGCTATTGGAGGATAAAGTCGACCTTTGAAAGTAATCTGAAGAAAAATACGTCCGGGTAACAAATAATACTGCCAACTTGTAACTGGTTAAAAACGTCAACAGCTTTTAGCTTACCAAAATTTATATAGGTACTAAGTACTATAGCTAGATGAGTAGCACACTTGACCCGATGTTATTGAACCCAATATTTTTGAACTTAGTAAGTGGTTCACACGCTTGTATTTGCGACTCAAGTAGTAAAATTGGCCCTTGTCATGCCCAGGATATTTTCAAAACAATGATAAGTTATTTTAAAAACCTTACTATGTCCATGCGCTTCAAACAAGGATCAGCGGCAGGCTCTGTAGTTTCTTGTTAAAAGCGTTAATCAAACTGTACCCAACGATTAAATCGCTGGGCACATTTTTAATTGGCACCAAATATGTATTTGATTATTATAAAATCTGTTATTTATGGGATTATAACTGGGGTTCTGGTTTTGCACCTACACCCACTCTCCATCTATTACCCTTATTAGCTCTATCCTGCAGCTCAAATCAAATCAATAGTGAATAAAAATTGAGCTTGCAGCAGACTCTATGATGTAGGTACATATCTACTATCTACTACTAATATGCAAGTTTAAACAACTCGGAATAATTATTTTTATTTTCAAGATGCTACTTATTGACGGATTGGTGCTGAGTTAAATTTAATGCATAAGTGACTAGACGTCTGAAACGAACTATAGATTGGTGATATGATCCGAGTAGAGCAAATGAGGTGATAAACAATTTTGAAGTGAAATGTTTAAACAACACAATCCATGTGTTCAACTAAAGCCTGAAGTATGCATGCATAGTAAGGTAATGAAAACGTGTTCATAAATAGCCTCCACTCATTGTATGCGGGTTTAATTCGTGTTTCTTGTAGATGAAATGTGTTTATAGATGTAGGTAGTGGCTGTATAGGTAATCGTAGTAGTAATAAATTAGAAGCGGGTGTATACTAATGGTTGCCTTTAAAAGAGTATCCCGCACGCTGTTGTCATTAGATTTCATGGACTTACAGTAGGTGTATGCAGTAATCATTCGCGATGTTTAAGGCTCTTCTACGGTGGAGCACTTTGAGTGTCATTCACGTTGGATTTCAACGCTTTCACCACTCACACTCAGTGAGTGTCCGAGTGAGTAGTGATGGTGAGTGGGTCTTGCCATGTATTAGACTAGGCCATTATTCACACTCACACCAAAGTTGAATTCCAAATCGACACTTACACCAAAAATGTATCCGAAATATGATGGGACAGAAATCGAATCTGGAAACCATCCTTGACTCTTGGTTGTTGTTAGTTAATTACACATGTATTTATGCATAATACTTCGTTAGTTATTCTGGTACTTGTATGATTGGGGCAACACATGCATACATCATAATGTATTTTTGCATACTATACTGTGCTCACAGTCGCTTTCACACTTGCGCTTCATGTTTTTTCCACTGTCACTCCTGTGCTCCCTGGTCACTTTCTCCGTCTGTCTCACAAACACATTTAGTGTCGCCGTACATTCAGAATTTCGTACAAATACGATTTTGCAACCAGATTTTGTATTGTACAGATTGTCCAGCGCATCACCATTATGCAATCCCAGTTGTACCTCATTTTATCACGATTTTTTAGGCTGTGCTGGCCGCTTCATGAGGGGATTTGTTCAACTTCGCCAAGCGACGATGTTTGATTTATGAGATTTTCTTGCTGGGAGATTCGCGTTTAGAGACGCTTTTTAGAGACTGCCTTCTCACAAGATGTCTTTTGGTGTAAAATCATACGTTCTCTTGGGCTCCCGCTCACATTATCTTGTTGCACCGGCGAAGTTGAGCTGTTTTTCCGTTCTTCTGAAGAAATGGGAGTTTGAATCGACCCATTTTCTGCTGTTCTCTTGCGCTCTCGTTCGTTCATTCATTCTTGCACATACTGTAAGGAAAGTGGGGAAAATTGCTCATATCCTGCAGAACACACACATCACTGAAAAGAAAGTAGAGGGAAAATATGCTTAATCAGATTTATTTTTCACTAACATTCTCACGTGTAAAAAAACATGATGTAGATCCATGTTTGTCTACGTGTGCAGTAAAATAGCCATGAAAGAAGGGTTAAAAGCAGTTAGAATGTCATAACATGCTTTTACTTTACCCTGGCAGGATAAAAACAGGAAATAAAAGTGCTCCATGTATTTGTAGGTTACTTTGACCAGAATCTGTCTAGGATAATAAGTAAAAATGTTGGCCAGCTGATAAAATCAGAAGTTTTTGTTTTTACACAAAAGTCGGAAGACGTGCATATATATGTACGTGCACATGCACAGCAGCATTGTTATTTGAAATCAAAAAATCTTCCACTGTATGGGCTATGTATGCATGTGTAGAGATTAGGTATGTGAAGAGTGAATATGTACTTGTGCATTGCAGATGGAACACTCAACTTTACTGCATTTGTGCACTCTACAAACATTCTATTGATTTTTCCATACTTACATGAAGTTTATATTTGTATCCATGTATTAAGTCGGGCTCACCTTGAAACTATTTAAGGGTAGCTACGTACACATTTTTCCAACCGTAGTTCATGGTTTCTGTCGCCTTGTGATGCTCTCCAGCATCCGGAGACTGTTCAAACCTCGGAAAATGTATACGTAACATTGTATACCCGTGTATATGTACATGTACATGCATTGTATACTGATTGGGAGTAATTATTGACTTTCACCATCAAGTGACAACTTGAGGTTTTGGCTGACTGTTTCATCGACAACAGTGCCTAAACGAGTAACAGTTGCATGAGCCGTATAAAAACGTTTTGCGAAAGGTCTCCATTCCATTTTAGCATAGTATTCATTTCTAAACATACAGAACATTTTGCCCCTGTTACTTCGTACTTTTCGTAAAGCAAAGGGGTTGGTCGTTGGCATTATATATTATGCAATGAAAGCTCATCACAGTAAATTGTCCACGGGATGGATTGTGGATAATAAATAGTTTTGGGAACCTTGATGATGATTGAACGTATACATTGTATTATGTATGCATATTTCTAGAATTGGTGTCTTCTAATAAAAGTGGATATCTATTGGCATTTAAATTGCAAGTATGGTGGGCTTTTGTGGCTAGAATCTTAGATGAACACCTTTTACATCTTTTGTGAATACCTCCGCGATTTAATATGTGGCGACTGGCGACATAGCAAGTGCCACGGATATTGTGTTGATATAATTCGTTTCATACCAAAATTTTACATTTGGAATTCTTGTCAAAAATGAAGAGATGGGTACTGTCTAGGTTTTGTATTGAAAAGACAAAAAATATAGTTCCGGGGTAATTTTGTTTGGTGGTAGACATATAAGGCTGGTTCACACATCTTGCATGATCTAGGGTATGTAATGTACAACAAGAAAGAAACCATTTTCGAGAATCAGAATGCTTCTTTGTCGGGGAAATTTTGAAGGTAAATTAGAGAGTATGCAGTCAACTGGTAATATGTATATTTACTTTATATTTGTAAATTTACACGTACCTCTTTGAGCTCAGTAATGAGAAGAAAGCAGGTAGGTAGTTGGGGAAATAGGAGAAAGCAGCGTTGTAATTTTGAGAGAATACTGTTAAAGACATAGCATTTAAATGTTGAGATTTGCTAACTCAAAGAATTGCTATATTTCTAGCTCTCTGGCATGACTTATTTTTTCCTTCCCTACAGCCGCTTTATACGTTCACATACAAGTATCAAAAGACGGTGAGTGGCACTGTGATTATAAATGTGTAAGTCTGTTTGACTAGGACGTGGTTTATATAATGCAGGCTCTGTGACTGATTACTGTGTTTACCCGAGGGGAGGCAGAGGAGTTCTGGTGAAATCATTTATGTGAAATAGTTGCGCGAGTTTGTTTTTTCCTCTGAATTTCTGTAAGACCAAAGAGAAAGTAATTATGATGTGTTTGTGTTCTTCATTGCAACACTTTGGTAAATAATTATTACGGCGAAATAAAACAGTTCAAAGGAAATGCGCATGTATAAGTATGTGCAGTATGTACGTACTATAGGATTTGGACCAGATGGGTAACCAGATGAAGAAGACGAAGTCCAACATTACATAGATATTACAGTGGGAAAGTGACATTCGCAAGCGGCTTTACACTCCCATATCCATTATAGTACAGAACATATACAGAGTGTACAAAACCAAACACCTGTCAACCCTCCACCTTAAGACAAACTACAAGAGACATGCGGCAGCTTCTTCTGTTATTCAACAACTCTTTGTTTTTACGTTGATTACACAAATCGGAGAAATTTAGAGCAATTAGTATGAGGCGTTGCCGAAGACATTTTTCGAGCAAAATTTACCGAATAAAGGTGACCGTACTATTAAGCACAAACATGGTCAATTTATTTCGTTATCAGTTCCACTGTATCGAATCCATCTCGAAACATCCTGACATTGTTGGTCCTAAATGACTGAAAACTTTAAGAACAACTTTGTTCCTGCATTTTAGACGACAATTTGTGACATTAGGTTGCTAATTGTGAGCTCGTAGTCACGAAGGATATTTAGGAAGAGAAAGTGATTGTTGGGATCAAAAATGAAATCACGAATTATATATTCACAATCACGGCGAGGTTTGAAAGTTGGGCCTTCCAACTTCGCCAAAGCTGGGCTTTTGCCTTGTTAATATTCGCGTGAACTCAGATTAGACAGTCTTTGAAATGTGTCCTGTTGACATTTTTATTTTTCTCTCTGTTTTCTGTGCCAATTTCAAGCACTACTAACACCCATGATTGCCACGCCGGGAACACCGCGTGCACGATTATCATCTTCATCTGACGACGGACAATCTTTCTGTAAGCTTCCGATCGAGGCCTCCATGTTAAACTACACTTCTACTTATGTCTTACTACTATTCACTGACCCATTTCTCAGTGTTTTGCTCAGCTTGTACAATTCTTTAAACTATTGTCTGAAACATTGTTCTTGATCGATGTCCATAAGCTGAAACGTTCCCCAGATTTTGCAAATTAGATTGATTTTACTTATTGATTTTGCTGGAATGGGTTAAAAATGCTTATTTACACATAATTTTCTGTAAAAGCAAATTAAATTCTTGTAGTAGTGCTATAAATTTTGAGTATACGAATGAAGAAAATCTTGGTAGATATTGGAAAACTTTGATGGATGGTAGATTAATCTTCAGATGATCGTTTGTAGACAAAATGCCTACGAAATACCAGCTTTCATTTTCCAGGACATTTGTGAATGTAGAATAGAATGCATATTTTAAACTTATCTCCAAATTTCACAGTTGTGGATGGATTCAAATGAAACTCGTTAAACTAGTTAATTCTACAATAAAATTCTGCACAATACCATAGCTTTTGTTTGATTTCGTTATGCGCTGCGTGTGAGTTCTGCACGGGTGACGTTTATAGTTGTCACTTGCCATTGCCACCCTGAATTATGTAATTTTTAATAATCTAAGCGAATCTTTATAAACACTGCTGCAGCTGTCGCAATGAGCCATTTGGAAGAGAAAGGGATAGAATAATGTTTAGTATAAAAATCGCCGACATTCCTCTGGAAAGAACTGAGATCATGTATACAAAGGAAAGAGCATTATGCCTTATCAGTTCCTAAATTCATGCAACATACATTGTTAGCTAGTAATTACTCATTCTACCGTGATATGGAATTTAATTCAGCAGTAAATTTTGTTGTCATTAAGTAATTAAGTATACATATGAAGAAAAGGTGTCAGTCTGAGTTGAGAAGACCAAACTCAAGTGTTTTTGGTTGTTAGATTGGCCAATAAAATGCTTATCGTCGGCCACGATTTAAATCTTACACCAGTAGTTCGTCATTTCAATGAAGGCTTAAAGTTTCACTGGTTAGGTGCAATCCTACGACACGTGTGATAAAAAAGAATTTGGACTGCGGTCCTTGTGAATGGAGATGCTAGAATCGGGATGAGTTGATATTACTATTGTCTGTGGGATGAGAGAAAAAGTTTATTGGCCGTATTCATTTATAAAAATCAGCATCCATCCGTATGTGGGGAAGATGATAGTACGATGATGACGAGTTGATTAACATTGAAAATACAATTGAATAAGCCTTTCGTTCAACTGATATTAGGCGTGGCAGAAATTTTTGAACAAATATTTTCGTTCCGAAAATGTATTTATGTGTGACATGGTCAGTGTTGATAATAGACTGCTGTAACGACTATCTCCGTTTTTGTTCTGTTTGTGTTTTTACTAATTAGTATCCATATGCGGTTGTAATTGCCATTGGATATACTGTCATTAACCCTTGCGCTTAAGGTGTTGTATTTGTGCCCTGACCAGGCGAGACCTGTTCAATCATGGATTCTGACTGCTTCGGAAGTTAATATTTTCTCTGCAGTTGTATTAGTTTCTTCGTGTATAAATACTTTTACACGAATTTATATGCATATTAATTTTTACTTTGAAAGACGAGAAGACTCGAAATTTCAAAAAAATATCTAAATAATTCAAGCTATCCCTATTGTCGTGTGCCTATATAATACGCTATAGCAAAAATTACTACTAACATTACCTGTCAAGAAAAACTGCTACAGTGTTTTTGGCATGTTCACTAAATAGCAGCTTCCTAATTTTGATCAAATTCTTTTTTCAAAAGTTGTAGTTGAACTTAACAATTTCCCCTCCATTTGCCCGTGGTTTTTTTCTCTCACTGTTTCCTCCAAATTCTTGTAGCCGGTATAACTTTTAATCTAAAGTAAAAACCCTTCACGTAGGATATATTTTTTTGGAAAAGAAAGATGCAAAAATTGTACACTGTTTCGCAGTTACAATAGATTTTTTTCTCTTTACATTCTTATTACCACTGCCTACGCAGTGTCTTTGCCTTTCTTTATTTTAGGGATCGGCTACTTTAACGGCTGTCCTATTCATGGTCTTTACTGTATTCGTAATAGAAAATTAGGCAGTATGTAATATTTATAGTAAATATGCCTTTTTGTATGTTTTCAATGGTAAATGTGAGAGTAGTAGTTTTTGCGGTTGTCAAAACATTTCTGATACTTGGTTCTAATGCGGCAATCTTGTCAAATCCGTAGTCACGCCCCCTGCCCAGCGTGTCCAGTTCATCTTGGGCGAAGACGCTGACGCGGATGGAAACCATGAGTCTCATCCCTTATTCTCCGAAATGGAGGAATTGGTTCAGCATGGGGACGATATGGAATGGAAGGAGACTGCAAGGTAACGTTGGAATAGTCATAATTTTCTAATTAAAAAAATTGCACTGGCAAACGACAGATGCTGCTTTATTAAACTTGCAACATGCAGATTTCGTGCGTATGGAAAATGATACAGCCCCTAATGGGTGCGTTGAAAAAGTCGGACTTGGCAGATCCCTGGAATTTCCATTGTTCTATTGGATAGTGGGGATTCCAGAAATTTCAAATCTGTGGATTTTCCAACGTACCGAATATCTCCGAAATCATTATAGCGCGCAGTAAGCCTTTTGCTTAGCGATATTTTTCCGTGGGTGGGATGGAACAAAGTCGGGTGAGTGGGAATTTTCGACCAAACTGAAAATATTTCCGGTCACATTACAAACAAGGTATTCATTTTGCACAGATGGGTAAAATTCGAGGAAGATGTGGAAGAAGGAGGCAACCGTTGGTCAAAGCCTCACGTGGCCACCTTGTCCCTGCACTCCTTGTTCGAATTGAGAAGCTTACTGTTGAATAATATCGTCATGCTGGACATGGAAGCTCATAGTCTGGACCAAATTGCGGATATGGTACTGGACAACATGATTAGTGCAGGTCACCTACCCGACGGGTCACGGGACAAAGTGCGGGAGGCACTCCTTCGCCGTCATCGACATTTACACGAGAAGAAGAAGGATAAGGAGAGTAGTTCCAGCAACATGTCCAGGCTTCCCATTATTCGCTCCCTCGCCGAGATAGGCAAAAGTCATTCCTCTAGCAAAAGTAAGTAATCCTTACAATTGTCTTTACCTTTCAAGGATAATTATATGTAATGTGATGTAAAGTCTCACAGCGTAAGCACTTCACTATTGGCGCTATGCAGTTAAGTAAAATGGTAGAGTTCTTGTGGTCGCGTTGAACGTTTCTCACGCCATCGATTGATTCCTCATGATATAAAAAAAAAATTTTTGCAAGGGGAACCTTCCCAGCATCACAATAGTTTTGAACACATATTTACAGATACAATACTCATTACCTTTAATTGCATGTGTAAAATGTGAATTTCATTCATTCTTGCCGTAGTAAATTCAAAATTTTTACAATTGCGTACATGGTAATAATAATATTAATGACGTATTATTAATACTTCAAGCACGTAATCACCCACTGAAGTTATGTTGTTTTGTGATTGTCCAAATTTGTCCTACGTTATCCAACCAAAATTTTATTAATTTACTTTGGAGTCTGAAGAGATTTCGAAAACCCGTCTGATTTTCATCCTTGTAGATGAAAATTTGTTGTATTTTACCTGACTGTGCAGTTGTATCCGCATGGATGTAGATTAATGATGTGAAAAATTCAAACAGTCAACTACTAGACCTTTAATTCACGAGTCACCCCCGAGACAGTTGGATTTTGTGTTGTTTGCATTGGCAATCAACGTTAAGCCCAGTTGCAAAACTCCTAATATATTTAAATGTTTATATAACCATGCCTGAACAGAAAGTTTGATGAATGAACAATATCAATGGTGTGTTCAGTGTTCACATGAGAAACTTGTAGAAGCAAAATCAATGGTTAATTTGAGCAAGCGAAACGCATTTACGGTTCTTGTGTGACCATTGCTATTACAAATATGCCTGATATTATTCACACGAGTAATTTGAAACTTTACAGCAGAGTTTTACGAATTTAATGTTTCTTAAGTGCAATTTTTTACTAATATAAAGTGGATGACCAAAACGGATCCCCTTTCATATGTACGAAATTTAAATTGGTATGCAATTAGTAAATTATAAACATATAAACACATAGACCCTAAAAATTTCTAATTACGCATATCGCGTTTGATCGATTAATGTACAAAAACGCAAGTCATCCCACTTTGAAGCATTTCACATTCTGTGTATACGAAATGACAATTTTGGTTTATTCACAAAGGTCAGCCCCGGTTTTTCTTCAAAGCCCGAATCGTTCATTTTCAACTTTTCTCGTTCTTCACTCTATTTCTATATGTATGCTTTTCCTCATTATGAGTCTTTTATGTTATTATTTCCTGCTGTCTCTCTCACGCTCACCTCCACAGAAGTTGCATTGGACCCATTATAAACCAGATGAGAAGTTGTACGAATAAAATTTGCTGTCACTTAGTCGCAAACCGTATATGCATAGAAAAAAGAACAAGTACGTTTAACGGCAATGCTCATTTCTTTTTGTCCTAATTAAGCACTTTTATTCCACGTTGTTGGTTTTGCGTGGCACGAAAAACATATTTGTTGTTCCGGTTGTGCGTCAAGGTGCTAATAATTATAGTAAGTGCGTCCTTGTTTGGAACTGAAAGAAGTAACAATTGTTTTGTTTCTTACGGATTTTCATTTTAAAAATATGTATACATCCTTACTTTTTTGCAATCAGTGTTTACATTTTCATTCACACCAATTTCCCGGTACTCGCTAGGCTTATCTTTGTATCTTCATGTTTACGCATACTCATGTCTAGTGGAGTTACTACGGCTGTTATTCTACTAGTTTGCTCATTGAAATGCTATCGCTGCGTGTGTACCTGTACTAAATTAGCGATGCCATTGTACCACTAATCAGAGTGTAAGCACAACCTGTTTACATGTGTCCATCTCATACTTTTTTGTATAGAGAATAGTCAATAGGATGAGAGTTATTAGTGTGGAAATGTTGACGAAATTCAAAATGAATGACCTTCCTGTATCTAACATAAGTAGAGCTAATAATGCTGCAATAATTCACAGAATGTAACATTCTACTACTAATTCTTCTGAGCGATTGCCGTTTGCACTTTCAATTTTTTTGTTTTAATGATAAACTGTATGCTATGATTATTGTTACATGTGCTACTTGTTTCCAGGAGAAAGAAAACAATCAGGTATTTTCACGTGACAATGCGTTGTGTTTGGAAATTTATTTGATACATAATACATACATTACATACATCTTTTTATTTCTTACATGAGGTTATATTTTAAGCCTTTTGTGTTCATTTTTAGTCGAGGAAGAAGGTTTATCCTCAAGTGTTGATACTGCAACGATGGCTTTATCTTCTTCTCCAAAATCTGTTGGCCGATTTCTGTCTCTTCCTGGTAAAATAATTATGATTTATGTTTTGTGGTGTGCTCAATATGCAAACATGCACGGTAGAGTAGAAATTTTTTCTTTGGTTTTTCTTTTAATTACTTACATACTTTCACTTTTTTCTGCATTACTAATTTTGTTTAAATTGTCAAGTGTCTTTTTTATCGGTCTAGTGGTCGAGTAAGTGCTCCTTACAAAATTAATCGTCTTTTTATGCGGAAAATGCAGGTGTTTTAACTATTTGTGCCTCTGCTCTTGGTTGCATGTACCTACTTAAAGGGAAGTGAACCAGTACAGATTTTAAAAAAGCACTTGGTTGCGACGATTCTGTCCTTACTTATTTTATTTCTGAAATTTGTGAAGTGGTTTCTACTAGTCTTTTTTGACAAGGACCTCATCAGTTTTACATGTAATGCAATTGATTAAAATTTCCTCTCTTCATTTTGAAAATTTTCGTCCGTACACTTTTTCATGGATCCTTATCCTTACCGCGTATAAAGACAACTCGTGTGTAGTATTTCAAAATTTCCGTAAATATAATGTAGTTCTGGCTATTTTTCTGTTTTCTTAAAAACGTGCTTCCTGTCTGCGTTGGCTCCTGCGGATCTTTTAATTTTTATTGGTGTAGTCTTTACACGTTTAGACTACACACGCGTACTTTTTTTGAAGCTGCTACACTGTCTCGTGGTCAGATTTTTTTAAAGGTTTCGCGGATACGCGTCCACTTTCTATGTTTTTCTTTTTGTATTAATTCTTCCTGGTTGTGTAGCAGGAATAAATAAATTAGAGGCTGGAATAAATGGGTAAGGTACTTAGGTTGGAAAAACGAAACCCGTTCTAATTCCATATTTGCATTCGTTTGATAATATTTTTATGCGGAGAAAGCTAAAAACAAAAACATTTTTTCTTTCGTTTTATCATTATTAAATTCAAGTTGCCTGGGACATATTCACATTTCAAGGTTTACATGTCTTGTATTTTACGGCTTGGTCTGGTGACACCGGAGGTACAAATTATCCACATTTCTTTCGCTCAAATACAAAGGAAATAATTGTAACTGAAATTCATCATCATGTTTGCGTGAATAAGTCAACACATACATTACATATGTAAGTGATATAAATCAATGAAGTCCAGCAATTTCTACCTCGAGCAACGTATTCATCCTAGTCCATGACTTTTCGTGGATAGTGATAATACTAAACTTTGTTTATACATAAACATTACTGAATTAGATGGTGCCCTCTTCAAGTTTTTCTGGTTCTTCTATAACCCCGATTCTGAATGCATGCTGCTGAAAAAAATAGTACTTACTTTAATGTTGGTCAGTGGACCCGACCATTAAACAGGTACATGCACCCTTTATTGCAAAGAGAGCTAACCCTTCACTACACGGAGGCTTACTGGGACGCGTATTATTTTTCTTTTCTCTCTCAGTTTACACTTTATCCCTTTCCCACCGTTCCTTATTATCCTTCATCTCGTTGGACAATTTCCATTTTACTGTATGCTTTCTCCTTGCCTATATTCTTTCTCCTTTTGCATTTTCCCGCTTTCTCTATCTTCTCTTCATGTTTTTGTTCTACTTTCCCCAGTCTCTATTTTTCTCATTCGTTGATTTTTCCTGCCGACGTCCTCACGTTGTCCAAGCGTGTTGTCTACCACTTCCTTCGTCTCGTCCATCGTCCTTGTCCTTCTTTCGTCGTCTTCAATTTCTCTGCGCGTATACTTTTCTCTACCGAATGATGAGTTTCTTCCTCACTGCCCTGTGTGAATAATTATTATTGTGAGGGTAATTTGCGTACTTCTGCAAATTCATGGATTTATTGAGATTTTCAGTATGAATCATTCTATCTGTGGAATGGACTATCGAGTGTGCAGTTTCGTGCTTCTTTCCCAGAAGACCAAACATTAATGCAAGCTGCAAGCGCAAACGTTTGTTTATAGATACATATGTACGTATCTAACGTATGACATTTACAAAGGAATGTATACGCTATTGCATTAAGTGATTTGGTTATCACAGAAACCATGCAAACATTGTCTACAATTCATTTCGTCCCATAATTATTTTCTTCCTTCCTGACGATGAATGAATGAATGAATCTTTTATACCTACGCTAGCCTTATGTTCAGTACGTTGCAAAAGCTGTGTGGTGAAGTTTGTATTACATAAGCTTTATGTATGTATCTTTAGTTCCTGACTGGTTCTGGTCTGCATGGCTAAAATTGTGTCTTCATATCTAGTCGCAATACGTAGATCTAAATTGCGTGCCTAAAGGATTCTACTGTTCCCACCGGCGTGTTTCATGTGTGTATTCGACTTCAATCGTTATTAATCGGGGAAAGACCGATTGAAAAGTAGGATTTGTTTTCCACAGATATGTTCGATACCGTATTGGTTTCATGGTTCCATGAATTTTGATGTACGATTGTAGTACGTTGTTCCGGGAGCCAGGAATAACCTTTCATTAGTTTTTAAATGAATACTAATGGGTTTAATGGACTGAGCACGCATGAATGCAAATGTAATATTGGGTAACTTCTCAAAGCGTTGACTAATCAAAACGGGCACCTCAGTTCTGAGATCGCCAATTAGCTCGCTCAATAGTACAATCGTGTTGGATAGACCAGAGTGAAATGTGTACAAGATGTACAAAAGTACACATGCATGATATTGGTGAATGCCTTCTAATATAAATGAGAAATTTGTACTTTTTACCTTTCATGGAGTTTTGTTTTTGCGGTGGAGGGAATGCATGGCAAGAAATTAATTGATATTTGTAATATTAAAGGTTCATCGAACGTACCTCAGGTGGAGTCCAATGGAAGCGGCATGGACAGGAGTCCTTCGGGTGGTTCCATAGGGAGGAATCAAAGTGGTACTAATCTGGCAGCCGAGAATGGAGATGTTCACCTCAGTAAAGTAAGTATTCAATGTATAACTTCTTTAGCGTTTGAAACTCTTGTTTTTGTATTGTAAAGACGTCAGGTACGACGAATCCATAATCCATACTACACTGGTAATAACGAGAAGGGAAGCACGTCGTCCCTGAAATAAATTCTAGTACAGTGGATATATATGAATGATGTTCGATTGCGTGTGATCAAAAATAGAAGGCATTTTTTAATCAAAATGTTTCTCCAGGGTAATACGCATTTTATGCGTAAAATTCCTCCCGGGGCGGAAGCTTCCAATATTCTCGTGGGTGAAGTTGATTTTCTGGAGAAACCACTCTCAGCCTTTGTTCGCCTTTCGCAAGCCGTTGTTCTTGGAGACTTGACTGAAGTGCCGGTTCCCACGCGTTTTGTATTCGTGCTTTTAGGACCGATGGTAAATGTTTAAATCAATTATTACAGAAGGACTCACACTTTAGGAAATCGAAAGGATTAACTTAATGGAGATACTTTAACGATACCAGGGTGGCATAAGCCGTTACCATGAAGTTGGCCGTGCGATGGCTACATTAATGTCAGATGAAGTTTTTCATGATGTGGCCTACAAAGCTAAGAATCGAGGTCATCTGCTTGCGGGAGTAGATGAGTTTTTGGATGCTGTGACAGTCCTCCCGCCGGGTGAGTGGGATCCTAGTATACGGATCGAACCTCCCGCCGCCATTCCGTCGCAAGTTAGTCAGACATTAAAAAACGAAAGATTCTGGGTTATACGTGTGTTTAATAATTGTGACAATGAAAGACTGAACAGAAAGCTCATACACTTCCGCCATCATACATAAATTGGGTTTTTTTTTGTAATGATAGGATCCTCGAAAACGTCCGGAGCAACCAAAAGATGAAGCGACTGAAGAAAAAGATGAGCAGAAGTTGAGGGAAGAATCAGGACTAACTCGAACTGGTAAACCGTTCGGTGGGTTGATAAATGACATTAAACGGAAAGTTCCATGGTAAGTAATTTCTCGTTAGCTTTACCCGAATTTCTGTACGCTCCACTGCTTCCTCACTTTTTTTGTTTTTGTTTTCACAGGTACTGGTCTGATTTTAAAGATGCTCTGGCCATCCAATGCGTTGCCAGTTGGATCTTCTTGTACTTTGCTTGCTTAACTCCAATTATTACTTTTGGAGGTCTTCTCGGAAAAGCAACTCATGGACACATGGCTGCAATTGAATCACTTGTTTCGGGGTTTGTCTGCGGTATCGGCTATGGGTTCTTTTCTGGGCAGCCTCTTACAATTCTCGGCTCCACCGGCCCTGTCCTGGTCTTTGAAACAATTCTGGTCGACTTCTGCGAGTAAGCTCTATACGCCCATTATTAAATGCTCTTCGTTGAAAAATTCCCTTGAAATTCTCTAATAATATTATCATAAACGGGGGAGTCCGTACAATTAAATTTTAATTTACAATGACCAGACTGAAATTCTGTTTCTCATGCTAATGTGCTTCCTTGTGCTTATGCCGTTACTTTCAGTCATCACGGTTTTAACTACCTGCAGCTTCGTCTTTGGATCGGCATTTGGATTGGTGTGATTCTACTCATTCTTGTGGCTCTAGACGCAAGTGCTTTTGTGTGCTACATCACTAGATTCACAGAGGAAAATTTTGCCACTCTCATTGCGTTTATATTCATGGTGGAGGTAATATGCCGTTGATTATGCGTCCTTTTTTTAAAACATTGTGTGAACCTTAATTATCCATCATATTCTAATCCTTTGTGTCAGGTTGTTTTATTATGTGTTTAGCTTGCTACCAGAAAAAAAATATCAAATTCTCTGTTAAATATTCAAGTAGTAAATCGCGGGTTCAATACTAGATATCTTACCTGCCATAGTGTGTGAAAAACAAATTAAGCTGTATACATGTGTAATGGTTTGTCTAACAGGCAGTGAAAAACGTTATTGAGATTAAAAATCATTTTCCAATCAACCCTCTCGCCAACACGCAGAAAGGCTACTCTTGTGAGTGCAGACCAGGGGTCAATGAGTCACTCATCAATTTGCCATGGGACACGGTCACCTTTGATGAGTGCGAAAAACAGGTAACTGTTTTATTGTTTGACCGTCTTACTCAGTGTTGTTACTTACTATTATGTGAAAATCAGTAACGGATCAGGAGTTTAGGAGTAATGTGAAATGGTTGCTTGCTATTTAGAATTAATACGTACATTCAAGTGATAGCAGTCTACTGGAAAGTCCAATTGTATTGATATGGTGGTTTGCATTTTTTTTGCTCCCTCTTAGCCATATAATGGAACACTGATTGGAGCTGGTTGCAAGTATTACCCGGACGTGTTCCTTATGTCGGTGCTCCTGTTCCTTGGAACGTTTTTGATTTCAGTTACGCTTAAAGACTTTCGAAACTCATCTTTCTTCCCTGCCAAGGTCAGTTTTTACGTACTACTAGCCTTTTTGGTCGTTACACATAAATTATTTAGTCCGATAAAGCCTACGTTCGTATTGTGGTGTCATTGCATTAGTAATGCAGAAGCAACCAGTATGATATCATTTAGATGGTTGTGAAAGCACGTGAATTTTATATACATTACATACATAGGTACGCCAAGTGGTCAGTGACTTCGCTGTAATTATTGCGATAATCTCGATGACTGGCATTGACAAAGTCGCAGGCTTGCGCACGCCTAAGCTGCAAGTACCTGAGAAATTTCAGCCTACTTTAGAAACAAGAGGCTGGATTGTTGATCCATTTGGAGAAAACCCTGTATGGACAATTTTCGCAGCTCCGTTGCCTGCTCTTCTTGCCACTATTCTGATTTTCATGGATCAGCAAATTACCGCTGTTATCATCAATCGTAAAGAACACAAGCTCAAGGTAAATGGGCTCTCCACTGTTTTTTGTTCTGTATTTTGTTAGCAAGATTTTATTTACTCGTAGAATCACTGGTAACAGCACAATCTTGGAATTGCTGTATTTTTTGGAAATATTTTATAAATCGTTCCTGATACAGTTTTGATATTTGGTATTTGCAGAAAGGATGCGGCTATCATCTTGATTTATTCGTGCTGGCTCTGTTAATTATTCTCTGCTCGTTTATGGGTATCCCCTGGTTTGTAGCAGCGACGGTACTTTCTATGAATCATGTGAATTCCCTCAAAATGGAATCTGAATGTGCTGCTCCTGGAGAAAAACCACAATTTTTGGGTGTGCGTGAACAGCGTGCTACGCACATTCTAATATTTATTATGATCGGCTTGTCCGTTACGATGACTCCGGTGCTAATGAACATACCCATGCCAGTTCTCTACGGTGTCTTCCTCTACATGGGTTTCGCCTCCCTTAAAGGAATGCAGTTCTTTGAAAGAATTCTCATTATTTTTATGCCAACAAAATACCAACCGGACTACATGTTTCTGCGTCAGGTCCGTGCTGATAGATTTTGGTCACTGTTTTCTATGACCTTCAAAAGCTCCACATAATGTAATCGTTCTGTGAATGCTGTATTGCAGGTTCCTCTCCTCCGTGTCCATTTGTTTACATGCATACAGCTCGCCTGTCTGATCATGCTCTGGTTGATCAAATCATTCAAATCTACTTCAATTCTTTTCCCAGTGATGGTAAATAGTTTAATTAAATATTCTATAAGTAAATACAAAAACTGTATACGTTTTTGGAAGGATTTGGATGCATTGTCTTGAAACTGTTTTATCTAACTGTAATTTAAAGTTAGTTGAACACGGTCTTGGCAAGTGAGAAGTGAAATACGTAATTATCCCTTTGGTTTTATATTTCAGTTGGTTGTGATGATAATCGTCCGCAAGCTTCTGGATTACCTTTTCAGTCAGAGAGAATTGAAAATCTTGGATGACATCATGCCTGAGAGTACTAAGCGCAAGGAAGAGGAGGAATTGCGAATGAAGGAGGATTTCATTGACGAGGTAAGAGTAACCTCTGTTCGTAGCTGGCAAAAATTTTTGAAATGCCATTTCTTACATTTTGTGCCATTTTTCCTGCTTGTATTTATTGCATGTCCAATATAAAAACAGTTTTCTAATACAATTGCTGATTGTTTGTTTCCAATTATTAGTGAATATTCAAAATATCATTGACATTATTGCATTGGGATCTGGAGTGTAGTTTAATTGGCTAATATGTATAAGAAAATATGAGCATGAACGCAGTTTTCTTAAAGCTATCTATGTAAGGTCAAAGAAATCTAACAACGACACGTTAGCATCAAGAAATAGTGATATTAATCGTGTCTGCAATAAAAAAAATTCGCATGGAAATGAAAAGGAAAATAGTATTACCATTAGGGGTTTTACTCGGATGTTACACGAGTGACGTAGTACATAACGCTTTATCCTAGCTTGTTTGCGACTAATCCAAGTTGACGGCATTATTACCTTTATATTTTCGAGGGGGGTGTTGTTAATGTCCCACAGACATTGGCTATTGGTGAGTCCGGAAACCTGCAGATACCTCTTGCAAATGGGAACGTCATGAAAATTCCCCTGAGTTCGGTCAACATAACGGAGGAAGTGAACAAAACTGGAATTTGGAAGCAAGTTAATACCGTGAACACAAAGGAATCTCCTACAAAGGATTCTAGCCGGCCGAAGTTCGTACCAAGTTTAGAGAAGTACAGAGCCAATTTTAACAGCTTCTACACGTCCTCACTAATCAATCCGCTTGGTTTAGAAAGTAGCCTGTTAGCATGAGTTAGTAGTACTAGCACGCGTGGGTTGGGTGTAGCCTATAGTGTGTGTAGATTTTCTTTGATGGAAGCTTTAAAGCATAGTGAGCTAACGGAAATATTCATTTTAACATTTTTGGTTTCCAATAGAAAAGAAAAGGTTCGCAAGCGTGGGAATAAAAAGGATGCCATTAGTGACGAAGAGCGCCGACGTCTCTCTGTCATGAATGAGGAAGATGAGGAAGGGATTACCATCAAGGTGGATCACCCCAATGTTTAACCAAGGCCTCATTTAAGGACTTGTGGATTTTTCTAGAACCATTAAAATATTTTAGTAAACAAATACAATTAATATAAATGTTACAAAAGTAATCGCAAAAAATATTAATGATGATGTTGCATTGTTGTAGTAGTAGACCATTTTCGGGTGGAAAGATAAAAAAAAATACCAATTTATATCAATTTATTCTGTCTTTTTTTTTCAATTTTATTTGCTGGTATGCTTAGCTCTAAATGTACATACGTACATAAAATGTATGTATTATATTATATGTGTAAAAAGGTATGAAAAGGGTGTCAATTACTCCTCTGCAACCCAGGCGCAAATTCACACGAGAGCGCTTTGAAAGTATTTTCATTGGTATTCTAAAAAAAACAGCTTCAATGCGATAATTGATACCTTTCGATTGAGCACGAACGGATTCCTGGGATATGATGTAAAGGGAATTGTGGTTTTGGTTCTTGTTATTACGTTCTTGAATACTATTCTGAGGACATGGTTAGTAGAACTTTTTAATTGGTGCGAAGATTTTTTCTGTTTGCTAAAACTTCCCCGACAGCCCACTAATCCCGAATTCGTAAAGAGATGTGCGGTCTGGCATTTCAAAGGTTGTCAAAATTTTGATTCAGAAACAATGGTTGTGCTGTACCCGTAGTAGCTCGTGGAACGGTTTGTAGGGTTTAGTGCGCTCAATTTGTTAAGAGTTTAGCACTTTGGCAGGGTTAGCGTTTGAGTCCTGGAGTGAGTTTATCGCGTGGAATGATTTAAGAACTTCCTCTTAAATTGGAAATAATGATTTAGTTTAATGAAGGACTTGTGCGTGGATTGGGTTTCAATGTATTGATACCGTTTTTGTACTTGTGTAAGCATAAATATTAGTGCCATATCTGTTGGACGCTGAATTTATATATGGCAAGACGCCTTTGACGTGCTCTCTGCCCAGTCAGGTAAACGTGGCAGATTACGCATTAAGCATAAGCAGTGTGACAATGGTTTTATACTTGTGTAATGAAATTGGTGTAGACTATACTATTTTACCTAGGAAATCTTTTAAGCACGTCGTGAACGGTTCGATTCGTGCGATAAAAATTTCAGTTCGATCAGGCATTAAATTGGGCTAACGCACATCTGTTTTCGATTTTCTGTGGGTTGTAAGGGGACGGCAAAGGTTTTTGGAAGCTCTGTCTTTAAAATGCACTTGCAGTCATCACTCCCAAAATTTTGTTCTGCAGAATGCTGAATGTATATTAAAATAGTTTCAAAATAAGCTTCTCTCGGCCCCATCCTGTGCACCCTGTAATTTTGGCTCGAGTGTGGAATCACAGTTATCTCCATGTGTACGGTGGAATCCTGAATGTAGTTTCAATGTTATATTATCATTTTTGGAATAGAAAGGAGGGAAGAAAAATTGGGAAAACTAAAAAATGTTACTCTCAGCTATTTTCCCATGTTCTTCTTAATGATCGAGGTTACGAAACTACCCCAGCGGAAAAATAGTCATGACTTCTAATCGAGAAACGATGATGGCATTATAGTTCTTGTACTCACGTTATTGTTACACGAGTCTAACTCGATAGAGCAAGAATTTGGAGCGACTAATTTGTTTTTGTTGTTCCCGTGATATTCACCTGAACTTCCCAATACAACGGTAACGCGTGAATTGGTCGGATAGCAAAATTACAGCCAGCCGAAATTCTGTGGTTTTTCTACTCCCATTGGGAGTAACGTTTTCACCGAAATTTCGGCGCTCTATCGAGGTAGATATTTGTGACCATTTCGTCGTCAGTATACTTAACAATGTAAACTCCCTACTCTATACTTTCTTATCACAGCGATTTGGAGAGAAAGTATACGAGTAGAAAACTGAACGGCGAAAATACCCAATTCATCTAGTTGACCGTAAAATATCGATTGGCTATATATATTTACATGATAATGATATTGTTACTGGTTGCTTAGAAATTATAATTCACCACATTGTAAGTTTGATGTAATGGGGAATGGGTTCAGACAAAGGTACTTCAATTATGTCTGCGGCTTAAAGTACCAAATTCCTGTATTTTAGTTGATAAAAAAAGCTGCGTATTCTTCACACCAGATAAAAAAAACGTGCAGCGTATAATTGCATTCGGGTGCATATTGCATATTCGACACGACAAACAAAGTATTATTTATTACTTACAATGTAAAATGTAGTCACGTAGCTGTACTTACATAAAAAAAATTAATACTGATTATGATTACTTACTTGTGGCGAGATAAACAGAATTTTTCTTTGTCTCGTTTCATCCATTGTGGACTTATGTGATATAGCTTTTAATGATTTTGCTTCACAGTACTTTATCTTTTTAGAATATTATACAAATGATGTAGTTGTTTCTTATCGTTGTTCCTGGATTATGTACTTAACGTAACTAACACATAAAACTAAAAAGATTATGTACTTGTACTAACATGATTTGGTTGAACTTATGAATTGGAGAGAGCGCCGTGCAACCAATGTTACCAGTTACCCTACTGTAACTAAGTTGCGACTACAAGATTACAACAGATTTTTGTGAGGAAACGAAAGAATGGAAACCATTGCTAGAAAGAAGCGTTTTTAGAGATGTTATAGAGGTTTCAGAATAATAAATTGGATTTGTAAAACGTATGCCAATGTTTTTTTTGAAGTTGGGAAGGAAGTAAGAAAAAAGTATTACCATATTCGTTTTATTTACTTTACCTGTAGAGAAAAATATGTACATTATTGCTACTCAAAATACAACACATCAACATACCTTATCGCATGCTCTTATTTCATGAATTCATTAATAATAATTGCTATTAATATTATTATTTATTATTATCCCTTCGGTTTAACAGTCTTATACAAAAAATGGCAAGGTTTACGCCAAGCTGACACTTCTTTGCTTGTGCAATTACTGCGGATTTCATAGATTTTATACGAGATAATGCAATTAATGGGTGGGTGAATACCCATATCATCAATGAGGCTGGTGGTGTGATCATTGCTCCAGGTTCTGCTCATCGCATGAGCACTAATAAATATCATTCTCAGGATTCTCACCGTAATTAGCATCCTCAGCGTTTTTATGCATCCGTATCCACTATCATCTATTTTTTATTTTTACTAATTTCAATATCAAGACAGTCATTACGACTGTCTGGGTAATAAAATTAATAAAACAATGATACCTTCTCGTGTGAAGAATTTCGCCCGGAGGATTTTGTTATACCATTTGTGACGGATTGGGTTAACATTTCATCTTTGGATTGCATGCGTTATGGCACAAAATGGCTGTCATACCAGCCTACGAAAAATGTGACTTCCTGATATGCATATGCAATTGCAAAAACAGTACAAAATTTGGTCCACAAAATGAAGTACCTTTTGATTATAGGTCTGTCAATAATATGATAAATCGCAGCAAAAGATCTATATAAAAAAAAGCTATATCCCATCAATGCCATCAACCAATTGAAATCAAGGGATTCGACACGTTCAATTGGGATGATTCAACGTACCAATTGTTAGATAACCAAAGGCGTAGCCGAGCTCACTAAAACACCAACTGTGCAGTGAAACGAATAATGAATTGCAGGTTGCAATTGTTACATCGGGAATTTGCCTGCCTAACATGATGCATGTCTCTCTATGTAAGAATAGGATGCCCAAACGCTTTAGAGGCCGAAACGCTTTAGAGGCCCAAACGTTTTAGATGCCGAAACGCTTTCGATGCCCAAACGTTTTAGATGCCCAAACGTTTTAGATGCCGAAACGCTTTCGATGCCCAAACGTTTTAGATGCCGAAACGCTTTCGATGCCCAAACGTTTTAGATGCCCAAACGTTTTAGATGTCCACACGTTATAGATGTCCAAACGTTTTAAGATGCCCAAGCGTCAAAATGTTCGAACGGCGAACGGGAAGGAGTTATTAATTACTTTGAAGTGGAAACCATTTTCGAATTCATAGGAATTGCACTTTGTTCCCCTGCTGGCCACGTCAACTCAGATCACTAAAAGGATGAAGGAATTAGGACTATGAGGAAAGAAGGCTATCCGTGCTTCTGTCTCCTTGATTCTTCAGCGAATTTATTCACACAAATTTAAACTTGGTTCACACAAGGTGAAGCGCAAGAATCCAGGCTTTCCAAATTCAACATGCGACATGCGACTCGTTCCTTTCCCCAGTCGAATATAAAAATCAGCGTCAAGGCGGACCTGAGGCATGTGCTAATGCTAAGATGTAGGAGCGTCTTTCTCCGGTTCAGCTTCCGTCGATGTGATCGGAACGGATGGTCGCCTCATGATCTCCGAGTCCGTCGGCATCCCGCTCTCCAACCCATTCGTCTCTTCCGGCCCCCGCTTGCTACAAAAGCAGCCCATAGCTTCGGATGTTTTCAGAGATCTGTACTATGTAGTTAGTATGGTTAATACAAACATTAAATATTTTAAAAGCATTGGGTCATCGTTGAAAAACTCACAGATTTTCCAGATTTATAGAATACCTCCTATATCCTTTTTGCATAGTGGACATATCCAGAAATCTGCACAGACGGTTTTTCAACGCGCCCATAGTTTTAAAGCAAAAGCTAGGAAGGAGGTATTGAATGACATTTTACATTAACGTGTGGGTAGATGTCAATTACACCAGAGCGCCATGTGACAACCAGGCGTCATTGCAAATTTTGCTTCCTTTCAGGCCGAATCTGATGGTCAACGCAACCTTTCATTGTGATTGTGACAATTGTGACTGATCTGTTTAGCTATCCGATTGATTTATAATAAATTCGAGCACTACAAGAGTAGTTAGAGTAGGACACTAATAATAAAATTATACACTCATAATATAACCATAATTAATTTATTATGATATGTGATTATGAAATTCTGAGCACAACGGTAGCGTAATGGATTTTATGGATTACATTTTACAGTTCTTGTGCATGATTTTACTATTCATAAGAGATAAGATAGTAAGGATTAAAGATAGTGTGTGAAAGGGAGACAGGAGCGCATTGGATTATAACTTTGAGCGTAGAAATTAGTAATATTAATGTCACAATAATTTATTAGTGAATATTTTAATAATAATAAATAAATTACTATTATTTATGCTGCGCAGCGATATTTGACAAGCTCAGAGTCTCAATAATAGTTCCATGCCAAAAGGGGCGAGGTGAGATTCGAATCCGGCGTCACTGATTGTGAGATAAATAGTAGTGCAATATTTAATGGTATTTACGCACAAATGTATGCATTCAACTACGTTTTTTGCCCATTTACTCGTAGAAATTATCTCAGGGCAAGAATAATACATTCAATAATTCGCACACAAAAAAGACAATTATCTTGAACGAAATTTATATATAGTAATATAGTATATAGTTAATTGATAATTTTCTATCTTCGTCTTCGCATAATGTGTACTAGCTGTCTTTGCAAGTAAATGAGTTCTGAAACGCAGATCAGCATTGTGCATTGTAAAAAAGCCAGTATGGCGTCAAGCTACACATACCTTCGTGTCGTAAAATTTACTTTATCATTTGTCAGCCTTTGCTTGGTCTCTAACTTCATAGCGCCTAAACGCTATGAACATAGATTCGTAATTTGTTAATTGGACATGTATGCTTATTTGATGGTTTTAAGTCTCAGTCTCAGCTCAACAGTAGTTATGTTCAAGCTGCCCACTGTTCATCTAGGAAAAATATTTGGCGAATGTGTGCTGTGGCAGCTGACAGGTTCAAGTGACTGCAATGCCTTATCAAACGAGGCCTTGCTTTGTTTCTTTTGACAATAGTATTCCACAGTAGTAATTAAGTGCATCAATTTAATGATCATAGGACACATTTTCCCCGACTTTCTCCAAGGTCAACTTCCATTTAAGCCCAATGAAACAGAGTACCTCTCCAAATTGGTTGATAGCATTTGATATGCCAGCCTATGCCTATAACCAACTTCGTACTGTTCAGGTTTTACGTTTTACATACTTACAAACAATTAATGTCATCCAGTGGTTGATCAACATTTGCATTACAGATATAATCGTATGGTTTATTCAGCAAATTCTGAAAAGCCTTTAATTCTTCACGCTAATTTTCAAAACAAAACAGCCGCATGACATTCGCAATTCGTAACATCGTAACTCATTGAACAGTATTCAAAATCAATTATACCTATGCCCGTATAAATATATGTATATATTATTTTAAGCTCCATTGTATAACATTCCAGGGTTCATACTTCCTCCGGGACGTACTCCGTAGGAACATTAACAATACATATGTATAACAAGTACATATTCATCGCATACAAAGCAACATGAATTCAAAGCAATGTACCAAATTACACTCAGCATTACATGATATATGTATGTATATGTATACACCAGAAAAACCTTTACCTTAACTTTCCATCAATTCATCAATGAGCGAATCAGGCTTGTTTTCCAGGGAGCGATTTACCATTCATTTGGTAGTAATTGAGTTTCGACGAAAAGAGCTTCACTCAAAAAACTTGTGGGATTTACTACTACACTTACACTCAACTAAATTAAGTACATTCTACATCCCCACATTCAACAATAAAGTAACAGATAAATTTCTCTGGACAAGCAATTAAAATTATTTCAACGTTTTAGCTATTGCCAGTGTAAGTTTTATCAACCCGCGTGATATACATCCTATGTATACTATTCATGTCCACTTGCCGACAATTTTAAAATACATCAATTCCCTTGGGTCCAAGTCCAGTACTTCGTTGCTTTTGCAATTAATATGAGCTTACAAAAAATGTTATGATGTTCAGGTAATAATAATTGATTCTTATGATATTAGTGTACAGTTGTACAGTGTTTTCGTCAAAAATACGCTTTACTAATGCGAGTGTGGTACCATCTGGAACCTTTCGTTACATAAGAAATATGCACATTGTACACATAACATTAAATCTAATTGAAAACTACGGACATGTACATACGTGTACGTATTTATTTATTAATTATGTAAGTGTTTCCTTTTTAGTGAGAGCTATTAGACGAGTTACAGGACATCTAACAATCTTGTCAATATGCAGATAACAAAAATGCATTTGCACGTCACTTTTTTTAGACATACACAACTTAGTTTGGCGAGGGTTTTAATCCGCGTAAAAGACCAGAAAAAGACTATCAAATATTTAGAAACGAAAGGTTCTATCATGGTGAACAAACACATAATATGTAACTGGATTTGACATTGATCAAATGATCCACTAGCGGTACAAATCATTGGCCTTCTATTTACTTGCCGTACGAGCACGCAGTTCCTTTCCTCCAAAGGAAAACAGCAACCCCTAGAAACCCTTACTCAAAAGTGATATTTTGTCGCAGCTCGGAAAAACACTAGACTTTTCTGTGCTGATTGCTGATACGATCAAATGTCTCTCCCCAGCTAAGTTCAATGATTAGTAATCACGGATTAATTCGTCTTTGCGCTTCCATCAACACCGAGTACCAAGTCTAACCCTCATAAGTGACACTTTAGAATCACAAATTCTTCTTGAAGTTACTTGCATAGCAATCGTTGAAAATGTCAACGCCAGTGGTTAATTCTTATGTACACGACACACCACCGAGTTCCATATTTCCTACAGGATCAGCGAAACCATACGCCGAAGCTGCCAAAACCCTTGAATATTATATTGTCCGTTGCAAAACAACTTTCCAGTGACAGTACAAAGGGTCATATTTCAAGAGAACCATAAGAAAAGTGTTAACAGGAATAATTAGACAATTAAAAAATAATTTTTTGGAACATTATTAAACAATACCAAAATCCGGCTCGTAACGCTAGAAAATGAAAATACCTAACAAATACACTAACACAAGTGGTACGCAAATGCATACCTAAATAAGAAACCGTTAAACAGCCATCGAAGAATTTAGTGACATGCTCGTTACTGGGTGGTTTCATGTGATGACGACGAATGCATTTATAGACGTGTCTCCGTAAAGTAGTACTTTAAAGTGTCAAGTCCTTGCTGAGATCCCCTTTGTTCAATTTGTCTCGATCTGTAGTTAACATACTCTCCAGTTCATCATCCAAGAAAAATCCGTTGTTTTGGTAGTCGAATCCATCATCCGCTAATTCGTACAAACTGGGGTTGTACGTCACCATCTCACCTGGCATTAACAATACAGTTATCAACAATCACGGAACAAAATGTAAATTTAAATACGCTACTGTTATAAAACAACTATAGTTTAATCTTAGATGTGCATCAAAAGTCTGAGCTTGCGATGACAGTTTAAACCTGTAGTCGAGTGTAATATTGTTTCATTACATGAAAATAGGTTTTTTTAACTGTATTTAACAAGCAATGAAGTTTATGCAAATTTAAAAGTTGTGCAACATACCACTCGTAGAATTTCCGCCGGCTCCCACAACGTCGGCTTTACTGGTGTCCTCCGTTTTTAACCGTATTTCCGGCAGAAGATCATCAGATCCAAAGAGCTGTCCAATAAATTTAATAATTACTTACACGCCAGCATACATCTCACATGCATAAATAATTCAGTAAAGAGGCAAGCAACGGCTGTATTATTTATGCATGAACACTTATTGGCTTATTAAAAATGTGTTACTAAAACTTCTCCACATGATCATTCGTGAAACCGAACATAATAATTAATACCTGCAGCAGCGTATTTTGATCGATAGTGTACTGGTCATGTTTCAGAAGTTCTCTCAAATTATCCAATCCCGACTGCACGTCACCTAAGTGTCCATCGAAATCTTCCCTGTTATAAGATGGAAGGACGTTAAAATTAGTGACATTTAATCGACAGTGTAATTTCTTCAATGAATAACTTGACGCTTCGGTTAGTTTGTTACTACCAAACATAGAAAGATTCCACAAATATTTTTTCGCATCTCAGTAAATCGGATTGTGTTACCAACATAATCGCAATTATATCAAAACCATGCTACATGATCGCACTATTTCACCGCAACTTGATATTGCATTAACTGGGTTAAAGGAAGCTGGACCGAAATTATATTACAAGATCACAAAATAGAATACTAGATGTCATTGTGACTAAAAGCGTCGCTAATTAATTATTAAATAGGATATTAAATAGTATTTAATAAATACTGCTCCTTCTAGCTTCCTCTCGAACTAACAAAGTAAATAATTATGTCAATAATCTAAATTACAATTTCTCCCAGCTCAGTGCTGTAATAGACAGTGCTCTAAATATCTTCACTCGCCCAGTAACAACGCGCGTATGGGTGACTTGTGGAAAGTTTTAAATTTGAATGAAGTGGAAATTGAATGACACAGACACGAATCTTTTTGTCCTGAGTCACGGTATTGCTCTTTCCTGATTATTATTATTAAGCGAATTAACTGAACGCAATAATAAGAATTACGAATTATCAACAGGAGGGGACATAAACAAATTAGTTTATTTCTTCTCGGCTTCAATTATTTATGTTAATAATAAACGGCGACCGCTAGTTACAAAGACTACGAACTGAAGAAGGGCTTCACCGTTTTGGATGTTTAAGATCTTAAGTTCTGTACGGAGGTGTTATCCTGTCGTCCGTGCGAAAGATTTATGTAGTTGTTCTTACAAATAACTCTTTGTTTGGGCATTTTAGGGTAGTGTTTTAATGTTTTAATGCAAGGAACACCGAAGCCGACACCGAATGAAATGATAAGACTGCCCACTATGAAGCATAAAGCCGAAATACTACATATATCTATTTTCAAGCTATGACAAGTGGTATTGAAATAAGTGGCAATCGCTTATTTCGCTACTGAAATGCAACAAAAGCCTCTTCCACCCAAATCTGGGCAACCACCAGTTTACAAGATTTGTCATTACGGGATATCACATCAAAATAACGGTGTTTCACAAAAACAACTAGACCTGCGAATACTAACTCTTCCAACATAGTACATTTCCTTCGACCATTACTGCTCGGTTCTTAAAACTTTACACACAATGCAAAGGTAAGCTTGACATCAGATCCAGAAAATGTTAATGATAAATGAATATAATTGAAATGTTTTGCAGCAGTACAAATATACATAATATGTATACTCACAAAAAACCAGAAAGTTCAAAGACAACCAGGCTGCTGCTGATAACGTGATAATTATTGGGTCTGGAAAAGTTCATTGTAATTGCCTTATGTCCATGATTATGAAAGCAGATAATGCATGATAACACCGAAGCACAGAACAAGCGTGTTAACAAAAATATTGTCGTGGAATCTGTTTTTTTGTATGTAGGACAAAAGGCCAAGTGAACCCAAGAAATGTAAGTTGAGAAGAAAACATTGAATAATTCACTTACTTATGTAAGCTTGATGACAGCAACTTAGATGAAGAAAGAGCCTGATGTCTACACGCGAGGTGGTAAGAACAAGACATTTAGATATTTTCAAAAAACGACTCTTTGTAGCTTCCATGCAATTTACAATTGTCAAAAATATTGTTTTGCTACTTCACACACAGCAAGGGTTATTACATTATACACAAGAAAAGGCTTTGTTGAACTATGCATTACTAATACATATATCGCGACTCAGTAAAAGGAGTTTTTACTCAAATCAAGTCAACCAATGCAGCCTTAAAAGTCATTATGACAATACATGATTATTTACTTTTGGTATTTAAAGTTAACTGACTTGCAAATAGGAGCAAGATACCAAAACCTCGAGATATGTATAGCAACTAGCCATGATAATATCTAAAAGTGTATAATGAAAAAATATCCCTATGACTCGTGCACAACAACGTAGTAGCTAATCGTACCTGCTCAAAGGAATCTCTGATAAAACCATCTCCGTATTCGCATCATTTTCACTTCCCAGTACGTTCATAGCCGACACAGGATCACTCAATAAAACATCATGTTGAGTATCAGCAAGCGCTGTTGGTGCACTTTGAGTCAACTGGACCGAAATGTTGTTGGGTGCAAGCTGTTGACCAGGATTAATAACTTGGTGCGCAGCCGATGTACTAGGTCCCATCAATGTTTGCTCCGTTCGTTTTGCTTCAACCATGGAAGGTACTACCGGTTCTGGAAGGCTTAATACGACTTGAACCGGTTGTTGAGTAGTGGTATCAGGTATATACATGACAGGAACATTCGAATTTTTCGTTGTGTCTATAAGATTGAAACCACAAACCATCGTTAATAATTCAATGAAGTGCTACTGAATGAGCCCGCAGATCTCATGAGCCAATAACACCAGAACAATATTTTAAAACGCTAATACTAATAATTAATAATATGCAGATCAATAGTATTGTTTAACCTGTGTCAGGTTTGTGGTTTACCTGTGTTCATTCTGGTTGAAGTTTGAGAAGTAGTTGGACCTTGCATAAAACCTGTCCCAACTGTAGCCGCTATATTTGATCCGCTCTGAGACTTCGCTCCTATTACGGAAAATGTGTTGTAATACTTAATTTATCATTTTCTCTGAAGGAACAACTACTGCAATACATCACTAAATGCAGCAGTAAAAAGAAGTACATGATACATATAGGCATAAACGCTATGGGTTACCCCAAGTAAATCGTGTAAAATTGCTACTACGTATATTAGACCTTATCTTGTATATGCTTTATCCCTATGGGGTGATAACCCCATGGCTGTTTAAGTCTACTTAATTCAATCACTGGTTTGATTTTGTGAGGTGCCCTTGACAGTGTTTTCATGTATCAAGAGAAATAAACAATACAATAACTCGTATTACACAAAGACGAAAAGCCATACGTCATTGTGACTCTCATCGTACCTTTTCTCGAGGCTTTTGTTTTCTTTTGCGGTGTCTTTCCAATGGATGGAAGAGCTTGTGCAGGTGCAGTAGGCTGAGGCACAGGTTGTCGAGATTGTATTTCCACAGATGGATTCATAGACATTGGGTCAACTGATAAAAGAAGATCCGGATCTTCGTAGGGACTCAAAGGATACACAGATTCAGAGTAAGGACTTCTATCGGGTAAACTAGATCCAGGACTGTCAACTTTAGGATGAGTGTCAGAATCGCTGGCGGGACAACTAAAATCTTGATTTTCGAGCATACGATCATTAGCACTCATGAAATCCGTCACATCTCGGATTACTGGTCCCCCGAATTCTCCACTCTAAACACAGGTAAAGTTGTAAATACCGTGGACAGTAGCTCGAATTACACATACAACTTTGATGAATGTCATTAGCCTTGAAATAGCTATTTTGCACTCACTTTTTTATTTCGTTTAGCGCTTTTAAGGCCATCAGAATCACTTAACATGAGAGGCATATTCATTGGCATTCGACGTTTAAAGCTTATCCTGTGACTTTGTGAAGACATCATTCCCACTAGGAATTGAAGTAGCTGGAAAAATAATTTGTTCAAGTAATTAAGCAGCCGACAATTCATCCACCCGCCAGTATTTTGATTCAGGCTAAAAATATCTAAATAAAAACTGCAATCGTATCCTCACCTTGCTCACTATTTGCTGCTGTTTTGCATGCTTTTGCCGCAGTAATGAAAGTTCCCTCCACAATGCTTCGTTTTCTCTCTTTACAGCCAGAAGTTTGTTATCCATAGAGTCTTGTCGTCCCTTCATTTGGCGAACGTCAAGGAGTACCTGCATGAATGAAGTGTATTTGAAAAAAATATTTAGTTTTACACAATTGCACAAAACTAGTGACAGCAATAATAGTTTAAAAAATTATGTGATAACGGACCACCTTGTTGATAGTATCAGGTCTAGAACCTCTACTATCTTCCAGTTTTGCAGCAGGTATCTAGAAAAACAACAATGCAAGCGTCAAACACGAACAGGTTGAATGAAAACTGTCTGAGCCTACAATGGTAATAAGACGGAATAATATCACGTGAATGATTACTTTTCGTTTGATAAGTTCCAAAGTCGATTCAGATCCCTTTAGAAAGAAAGGATGGGCGAATTCCATCTCATCCTTCTCTGTCTTTAAGCCACCTTGATCTACGGATACTACCTTGTGAAACCCATCTACAACAAGCAATCACTTTGAAATAATTCCACTGAACAAGAAACACGTTTGTGACATAAGCTTGAAGAAGGCTACTTCTCTGCACAAAACGCGTAGAGACCGAATTCGATTATCGAATGAACTAAATATGTACATACATATAATAATCATTGTGGTTCACTTACACATGTTAAGTTGGCGTACAAAGCTAGCCATGTTATTATGTTTGTAGTACAATGGGAGCAGGTCACGAGCAAACTTGGGTTGATTTCGAATCAAGAAGCTGTTTCCCATCTAAAAACACGCAATAATAAACCCCCGACATTACTTAATGAAAAGGCAACAACGGAATACACAGACAAAACAAATAATTATTCTCGTTCGGAAAATTATAATAAAGTTGTATAAATAAATATAAATACCGGACGACTTTAGGATAAACATTACGGTGTATTTATTTAAATTAAAAATAACCGATTCCGAATAAACGCAATTCAATTCATACTGTCCAAAGTCCAAATCATTGCGCACCGTCTGCACCGGTTCTCGGGGAGGTATCACAACACAACTAACAAACGTGACCATTTTAACTCGGAAGTTACTCCGTTTTTGAGTTTCACTTCTACTTTTTCAAATCTCCAAGTATAAAAACAAAAACGCTGTATTTTTAATTGAGATCGACAAAATGTCAGTCTGAAGTAACTTATTCCCCTTGTTTCAATTCAACATTTTACTAACAATAGACATTACCGTATAGAACTTCGTTCCACACCAAGTACTTATAGCCTTGGTTCAATAGAAACCAAAATTGCAGTCATAAACACATAAAAGTATATAGCAAACACAAAGAACATACTTAGAAACACTGGAATTTTCTTACCTCACTCCAGCAGATCAATTCATTGGTTTTGGGGTCATCAACAATTTTCCACAACTTGACCAAAAATGCCGGAACATGACTGGAGCCATTGGGGCCATTACTAACCTCTAGTAGGGTATGCATACTGCCCCCAAGATCCTCCGTACCTTTCACTACCAACAAATTCCCCTGGATTTTTCCTAAAAAACACTGTCAGAAAGGGTAAAAAATTAAAAATTAGCCCCTTCAACTTGAAAACAACACACAAATGATCCATTCCCTCGGTATTTACCCCACTTCAGAAGAGCATCTATCACTGGCGCACTAACTCACATACAAGTTTATCAAGGCTATTGAAGTACCTACTCAGCGATTTTAATAAAAAATAATAATTTTAAAAAAAATAACCAGACGAAAGCTTCTTCTTTGAATAGGGCAAACGTCCGATAAAATATCAATAGATGTTTTATACCGAAGGGAATAAAGTTATATCTATACCTTTTCTCCGGATGAAAAATAAACACAGATAAAGAATGATGATCTCGCAGTTTTGAAAGGGTGGTTGAATGAAGCACGAAAACGATTTTGCCTGATCTTTGTAAAATCAAATGGCTAACTGCTTAAGTAAAAGGAAGAGAAAATCCTTAACAGCCGCAACCTTTGGAGAAAACACTTTTTTTTTCAGGACTGCCGAAGACAAGAATTATGTCACTCGTCACTCTTCTCCTTTTTTTCCACAATGGCAACTCTTCTTTTTTTTTAACAATTATTTCCCGAACTCAATTCCTTTTTTGATGCTAAAATGAGTCAAAAACTTTACTCTTTCGACATTCAGCAGAGAGTGAGAAACAGAAACACACTTGTACGTGTACTAATTAGAAAGTTGGACGTCGATCTTTTTGTTCCTCTCTTCACTCTCGTTGCTCTCGGTCTCTCGTATAATCGTATTCCTCTCGTCCTCGTCGTCATGTCGTCAATGTCGTGTTCATTCCGCATGTAGGAAAATGTGCATAATAGACCCCTGCATATAACCCCCTATAGAGTCTTTCACATATATATTTACATATATATATATATATATATACAGCTCCCATTTATATAATGGGTGGTACACCATATATGTACTTTCCAACATAGTTTTATTACCTCCATGGAAAACACTGAGCGCCCGAGCGCTCATTGAGCAAAGCGCTTATCGTTCGTCGTTCTCGTTCATAAAGCCTGACCGTGATTTTGAAATTGTAATGTGAAAAGTGAAAACTGAAAATTGCCGTATTAAAGAACAATCAACAATCTGAAGACCAATTTTTAGAATTACCGGCAATAAGTGTAGGATTGTGCGGCAATTTCTACTTTTGTATACGAAGCGCTTTTTATGAGAATTTTTAGACCGATTTTTGCATTTACGCACGAACCGATTTTTGGGTTAATGGTAGACCAACTTTTAGATTTACAGGAACCGGTTCTGGAATTTATGGTAGACCAATTTTTAGATTTACACGAGTCAATTTATGGAAACCTGTTTTTAGATTTACGCGAGTCAATGCTTGCCTTTATGCACACTAATTTTTAGAATTCACGACCTAATTTGTGGATTTATGCGGAATCAATGTGCTTTTCCATGTTTTAAATGCAAATGATTCTTCTATACGTTCGGGTCCATATTGCCCATGCATTTCAACATTAATTCAGTGTAATATCGTAAATCGTAATATGTTTGAATTTCAAATTGGAACGTTGAAAGTCCCGTACAATTGAAGATTAAAAAGAATTCCGTAACCATAACGAATGTCGCATACATCGTCCTGTCCAAGGGCAACTGAATCATAACAAAATGCCGGTTTATAAATGAGTTCACAAAATCAAGTCAAAACGATTCAAGTTAATCTTTTAACCCAGCTTTCATTTGTCTCGAATCATGACGCAACGAGCTTTAGGCTGGAAAGGGTGTACTTAATTTTTTTTTCTAAACTCACATGTTTCTCCGATTAAAAAGAACGACTGTATAAACTGCAATTTAAAAAAAAGATTGGAGAGATCGCTAGGCCTTAAATCACATTTAGGCGACACTTTTGACCGGGTAGCAGATCGTCTTTACAGAATAGGAAAATGCGCATTCGTTAAATGGATCGCGTCGCTCAATTGAGGATATGAATGGACCTTTATCATGTAATAGTAAATACATGCCACTGTGTAAAAAATATCGTGGGTGTATAGTCTCTTGTGAAATCCAAAGGTGGCACTTTCATCCATTTGCTCGAATGTCTATCTAGATTTTCTAGATATTTAAATCCATATAAGTACATGTATATATGTATTTACACCTACGTTCCTATACGCACTGCCGTTCAAAAACAAACATCATCATGATAATTGGATCATGAATTCGCAGATTAAAAAATCTAATGACAGGTTAAAGTTACTTAATGTCGCGAATGCGAATTTCCTTTGCAGGTAGAAGTGTTTCCAGAATTTGCATATTAAAATCCGCTTACATTTTAAACGTTTCATGGCGGTGTTCGTTGTTGGCTAATGACTCGGTCGGATATGTTCAAAAATTTTGCGGTTTGCAGAAGTCCATAATAATCGTTTTTTTTTCAGTTTGTCCCAGTCTTCTCGTCATGAGTTCACGAGTATTCTAACGATATAGATTTCAATTTGCACATGCCTTGAGCCTGTGTAAGAGTTCAATTTCCCATGCCTTGAGTCTGCCTTTGTTAAATTAACATAAAATAGTTTTTCGTGCTTGGGATATACCATATACATGTAGTATGTGGAAGAGAAATAGTTTATAACAAGAAATATTTTATTTTTACTTTACGGACAACTGCCATCACGATTTCACGATATTGCTTGCTCAAAAAACACATTCATCTAAACAATGAAATGCTAGTGTGAAGTGTGTTCATGTGTATTCCTGTAAATAATCTTGTAACCAGCCAGAATGAAAATAATAATTATGTGTCTTATGCAGAATTTTTTACATACCCAGTAGAAAAAAACGAAAGTAAAAAAAACCCGGAAAACGCTCTGTCCGGCAATAATCATCCAAAATATGACGACTTTCCGACACCAAATGCTATCATTTTTAAATCCTTGGGGAAAATCAGGACAATTGCAGGGTTGTTCACCTATTACAATAAATTGCAATTGCGCTTAAGGAGCTTCAGCCTTTTCTGAATATTTTGTTGTTCAGAACGAATCCCATTATTGGAAGCTCAGCTAATCCAAGCATGTGCTAAATGTCTTTCACAAGAGTATAAGCGGATAAATGAAATTGCTCTTGAATGTCCTAAACAGCCATTTTAGCATTATTTTGTTTTTTTGTTTATATAAAAAAAACTGACTTGTTATTACCATCCGAGAACAACGGAACGCGAGACGGGATGCGGGATGCGGGGTAATTAATCATATAGGACAGTGAAAGGTGAAAGCATTTGCCAAATGCTCTTAATCTTTATTTTTACACAGCATATTATTTATTTTTATATATTTATTTTTATATTATTTATATGCTTTAATTCATATCGGAAAATCTGCGATCTCATGATCGCGATGATCGCAGAGTATTTCAATTCTGAATGCAGCAGCACAAAGCACAACCATGGCACGTGCAGGTGAAAAGTAAAAAAAATGGATTAATAATAATTTGGAATTTTGGATATATTTTTATTATTTACAATAAAAAATAATGTAAGTTCAAACTGTGCATACATATATACTGTATACTGTACTATTAAGGTAGACCGCGTACATCTTGCTGTTAGTTTTAGTGTAAGTAGTTAGAAGGTGGAACTACAGTATACTACAGCTTTACTAATAAACTAGCAATATAATAATTATATAATGTAATATACATATGTATATATGTGTGTATAATATTAAAAAATAATTGTACTTTGCCGAAATAAAAATAGTTTTTTTAATCTTCTTGTAATACAGTAACAGGTAACTTCATCTACTTCTACTAGGTGTATTCCAGTATTTTGTATTCTGATTACATAAGCCACAGCGATTTTTTTTATTACCTTTGTGGTGTAACATAAGATTGTTTTTTAAAATAAAGTAATCCCCAATATGATTTATCCTATTCCTTAGGCAAATTTAAGCAGAAATGTCTGTTTTTGTACTTACTTGCCTGGGGATGACACATAATAGTAGATTTAAGTACAGTACCAATCCGCTCCCAAAAGTCCAAAGTTGTCGAAATAATGTCTACCAAAGGTTCAAATGCCATGAGTCCCACTTCCTCGGAAGTGAATGCTCTGGAGAAAAAGGGTTATGTCATCTCTAGAAAGATAGGTCAAGGTTCATACGCCACCGTCCATCTTGCTGAGTACAGTGAGGGGGGCCGGCGGGTGAAGTTGGCCTGCAAAATCTTTGACAAGGAGCGAGCGCCCAAAGACTTCTTGGACAAGTTCTTTCCCAGGGAATTGGACATTTTAACTCGGATTGAGAATGCGCACATCATTCAAGTGCACAGCATCCTTCAGCGCGGACCCCGAGTATTCATCTTCATGCGCTATGCCGAAAATGGTGACATGTTGGACTTTATCCGACAGAATGGTTTAGTCCCCGAAAGACAAGCAAAGATCTGGTTCCGGCAAATGGTTCAAGGACTACAGTATTTGCACTCCCAAAATATTGCTCATCGAGATCTCAAATGTGAAAATATCCTCTTGTCCCGCCATTGGAATGTCAAACTTGCAGATTTTGGATTTGCTCGTTACTGTGTCGACACAGATGGTAAGTAGTAATTTTTTTGGATTCCCCGGGAACATTTTCTGAAGTTAATAGCTGTATTAAGGATAAGCGGATTTTTTGCGTAGATTACTATCGTGCATTACATCAGAAAGAAAAGTCCATGTACTCATTTGATACAACGAATGTAGATGGTATTAACAGGGAAGCGGGTCCTTAGCCAGACATATTGTGGCTCCGCTGCGTACGCAGCCCCAGAAGTTGTGAGTGGGACACCATATAATCCCAAATTGGCGGATGTATGGTCCCTAGGGATCATTTTGTACATCATGGTCAATGCCACCATGCCCTTTGATGACTCCAATTTGAAGAAATTACTCAAGGATCAACTTGCACGGAAATGGGATTTCCGCACCCGAGTCAAAGATGTCCTCACTCCCGTCCTCACTAAATTGGTACGGGATATTCTGGAGCCGGACATCACCCAAAGAATTACCTTGGATCGAATCTCAACTCATGATTGGGTCCGCCGGGAATCCCACCCGTCTGGGGGTCTCCCCAATAATGACGTATCCGAGGCTAGTCACCCGTAAAAATAGGATTGATTAGCGCATTTGTTTTCATCCCTTCGTGTTTCTACGGGAACTCTTCATCTCCTCATCGGAACTCTTTTATTTCTCCCTCCACGGGTAATGCTGTCCATGGATAGCGGAAAGAAGTCATCCCTATGACCATTGTCCCTTTATTCCGTCACACAAAAACAATTCAAAAGAACCACGATACGCAAGAACCGAACTACTATTTCCCACAGCTTGGCCATTGGTCATTGTAGAAGAAATATGAGAAAGACCCCACAACCCCGTCAACGTTGAAGGATTGAAAAGGAAACATGGACTTGTATATCATTATATTATGGATGTAAAAAATTCTAAATCCAAAAAGTGTGCCAACAAAATGGCTTAAAACAGGATATATTATTATACGCTACCTTATAAAATGCAAAGTAGGTACAGAGATTTAATTGCTTCAGCCTACAAATATAAATCTTAAAACCCTCTGTTGTTTTACGCGAGATGTCCAACCTACTACATAATTTCATTCCGCGTTCACTTTTCACTTCGTGTTCATATGGGTGGGTATTTGAGTATATACAATACATACATATATATTATATTTTTATTATTTATTGCCAGTCATAATTTTTTTTATCGCAACGTAAACATGCTTTACACTGGAACCTCTTTCGGGGTCACTAGAGAATGGGTCCTGGTCCTGGAAGAATCCCTCCAGGCATTCCAGGCCCTTTACAGCAGTCGTTGGAGAGGCGCTGGATCCTTCTGTGTGCGAATCATTATATTAAATCATCAATAAAATAATTGATGATTTTACTGATGATTACTCACTTCGGCATCATCATCAGTCGAATGGGCTGGTTTCCATGAAAAGATTTCATGTTCTTTAAAGGCTTCCCCAGATTTCTCCCCGAGTGAAATTCATTCATGACAATGGAAAGATGCACAAGGATAATGTGTTTGAGTACCAAATTACACGCTTCATATACTTAATTAGTATTATAGTAGTTAGCAGTGTCAAGTACGTGAGTATGGCAATGGGAAGAATCATTACTTCTTGGAAGATACTATCCCAAATTGTAGGACATCATTTGTATGTAATTCCCCGGATAGCGGACTGGTCAGTATTCAAAGCAATATCGTCAAATACGGAATTTAAAAAATTAATTGCGTAAATTTTTCTGATAATTATTTAGATTTATTCTAGAAAAGGTACAACACATGAATGGTGTACACGTGTAGAGACAAAACGGTACACGTGCAAATTCTTCGAAGTTTCGATTTTTTTGTAAAAATGATTGCATTCTGTGTCTTCGTTGACACTCGGCACATTTTGAGGAAGTCTTAAGTGTAAGTCTTAATTATTTTTAAAAAATTCACAAGGATTAGGATTCAGTATTAGGATACCTTATAAAGAATTTCTTTGCCCCAACTCAGAAAAATGTGGCAAAATGCAACCATTTTTTTCCTATACCATTCGTACGTTTTTTGCTAAATGTATAGCCTGTCCCAGAATGAAGGACTTTTCTTTTTTAATTTAAAACAAGGAGAGTGTGCCTTAAATTAAAATATTATCAAAATACAGCCAAGAGAAAAGATCTTGACATGGAAATACGCTGTCATCACCCCCAGAGGTGTGCAGGCTGTAGTTTTGGAAGCCCATCCCAAATCCATACGTTTTGCGAAAAAACCAAGCCAAGCAAATGGGAGTTATGTCATCTACATAATCTTCGGGGTCGGTTGGCAAAAAAAAGCAATTTCGAAAAAAATTTCAAGTATGCATTTTTTATACTTAAAATGCACCTAGTTTGCCCGTGAAAATAAGATGAATGTGTTTATTTATAATAGAATATTTGCAAGATTATGCAAAAAGAAGCTGAGCGACCTATGGTCGCGTCTACCTATGGAAAAACTGGTGGTTTTCATTTAAGGGGTTGGTACAGGAGGTCAGGGGTGACGACGATATATTTTCAAATCAAGATCAATTATCTTTTCTCTTGGCTATATATTAATAATATTTTAAAAATTTAAGGCACACTATTGTTGCTTTAAAACGGAAAACATGTTCATCTTGCGGAGACAGACGGCGTGTATAGCTACGTACAATAGCGTCAATATAGCCTTCTAGTATTTCCATTTCCAGTACTTTTATAAATCTATTTTTATCAATAATTGCTTAAGCTAGTCTGTACAAGAACATTAGTGACAAATGCCAACCATTTTTAACACTGCTCTAGTTCTGGTTTGTCCACATTTTTGAACCGCGTATGTTTGATGGGAAATAAATTATAATTTTTAATTTTAAGAACGTTTTTGAGACCGGTATTGATGTTATTAATTCATTGTATGAATAATTGACCAATTAATAGTTAATAATTGAGCTAGCAAATTTAGCAAAGTGGTACTGTTGAAAAATGGCAAGGTCGTCCACTGACCTTTACCCGTTATCTGGCTTTATCCTTTATTGACGACGCGATTAGGGCTTGGATGGGGATCTTATATAAGTCGTATAGGGATAAGTTATGCCATACTATTTCGTGCAGGAGACGCTTTCACTGCTTTTGTGAGGGCGGGACATTCGAAATGCGGTTTGGAAGCCAATCCGATGCTCAAAAAGAAGCCTGGGCTGTCGGATGCCAGTAAAACAACGGGGATTGCTGGGTCTTTTTGAAAATTGCATATACCAATGGGCAGTACTACAGACACAACAGAGGTATACCGACATCATCCTTTCTTTTGCCCTTTTGGTAATCAAAATCTTGAAGTTGTGTGAGATACAAGGATAAACGTGATCTCAAAGCAAGCAAAGTTTTTTTACCTGAACTTTGCCTGGATTTGATTTAAAGTGTGACTTGAGACAAAAGTTGGTTTACTTGGTATTATCCAATCTTTAAATCGCTGCATTTTAAAGTTGGAAATCATTGTATTTGGAATTATCAACTTGTCAGCATCATGGCCGGAATAGTGAGGAGAACGGGATGGCCTTCCGGTGTCGCACCGCCACACAGTCAGAATAATAAGTCACCCGGAAAGAATGACATCGCACCGAATTTGAACCTTAACCGAACCATTCACTTGTAAGTGACCTACGTGCAGTTCGTTTTTCCTGGTGTTGTACTGTTTTTACTTAGGTTATAGATTTCGCGGTATGATGGGCCAATGTCAATCATTTACTTTCGGTTTCTATGTGGAAGAATGTTGTGTGGTAGATTATACTGACAACTTTGATTTTTGTAAAACATGGACAACCGGCGTATTAACGTTGACTAATGTTTCTAGGTACCCGTTGACAAATTATACTTTCGGAACCAAGGAGCCCCTTTATGAAAAAGACCCGAGTGTGCCGGCTAGGTTTCAGCGAATGCGAGATGAATTTGACAAAATGGGGATGCGACGAAGTGTCGAGGGTATCCTCTTGGTTCATGAACATGGCCTTCCACATGTCCTTTTACTCCAGCTTGGAACTACATTTTTTAAGTTGTAAGTTAGAATTTCGTGTAATTCTCCTCATGTGGTTGTCGTTTGTACTTAAATGAGTACTATAAATTATGTCCATGTGCAACAAATGTGACCTACCGTTGTTAATAATAAACGCTACTACATATATTAACTCAATGGTGTAGCCAGGGTCACAATAAATGAAAGCGAAAATGATTCAACATTTAATTTGGGTTCAAAGTATACAGCCTGAAGCCAGAATTGAGGGTTGTTGCTATAACATCTTTATAAATTAAGGAAAGGAGAAATACCTATTAAATTGTTTTTCTCTTGATTCATAGGCCAGGAGGAGAACTTGGACCCGGAGAAGATGAGATCGACGGCTTAAAAAGGCTGATGACTGAGGTTGGTGTAATATAAAAATTTAAACTTTGTGGCTACATTTCCTTTCTATCATGCCTTTACGGTCGGATGTAAGAAATGCGGTAATTTTGTAGACATTAGGTCGTCAAGATGGAGTGGCACAAGAGTGGGTGGTAGAGGATACAATTGGCAATTGGTGGCGTCCCAACTTTGAGCCTCCTCAATATCCATATGTCCCACCTCATATAACAAAACCGAAGGAACACAAGAAGCTGTTCTTGGTCCAGCTTCAAGAAAAAGGTACACTGGACATATACATATAACCTGTATTATCATGTTAGCACTTTTACACAAGAAAATCGTGTAATTGTACTCTTGTTACGTACTTTCCAGCGTTATTCGCAGTTCCTAAAAACTACAAATTGGTTGCGGCTCCGTTATTTGAACTGTATGACAACGCGCAAGGATACGGGCCGATAATCTCATCTCTTCCTCAAGCTTTGTGCAGGTATACTTTGTTTTGGTAGTTGTATCGTAACAGATGTCAAATATTTACACAATAAGTGCGAATTGTGTACATTTCTTCAATCTGAATGTGATTTGCAGGTTTAATTTCACCTACCTTTAAGAAAGGCTTTTGCTGCGGAAGGCTGTTCATCTGGTTTTGATTTAAAGCAGCACTTCTCTCTTACGTAATATGTTTTGAGCACGGGGTATGTTTGTTGTGCTTTTACATATTGATAATATTAATAAGAAATCACTTTTGTATTTAATGCCAAGTTGCATGAAGAAGGTATTCATTCCGGAAAAGATGTACCATTATATGTCTTGTAATTACTATTGCTCCATATTGCTATTATATCTAACAGTAAGCAAAAAAGTAATTACATTAATTCATTGTACGTTGACCGTTTACACACGCTTTAACGTTGTGTAGTTGTGACGGAATCGCATTTTCGGGCTGAATGGAACAAGCTAGCAAGTTCACTAGCTTTGTGCTTTTATTACAGATGAATTATCACAACGATCTTCATTATTACGATACAACCCTTCTACAACCATCTATTAAGAGCACTTACAGTTTACTGTATATGTATGTAGTTAATTATAATGAACTCATTTTTTGGAAGAAACATATTCGTACAACCTGAATCAGTATAAAACGTAAAGTTCGTTCATTTGTGTTTTTCTATGCTGCGACATCATCTGTAAAGTAAAAGGCATGTGCTTTCCAGTTGTTTGGATTCTTATCCATAAATCTCATCATATGTAACGAAAGCTTTGTTTGCTCTACAAACAAATCTCGTAGCTTTTATTTTTACTTTAATTTTACGGTTTATCAGCTTAACCGTAGCAAAAAATATTGCCAGAGGTTGAATTTACTGTTTGAAGTATAAACACAAAAAAAGATTATCCTGTAAACATCATGAATGAAGAAATTCACATGTAACATCGTAATACATAAGACGTGCGAAACACAACCTGAAAGCTCAAACAAAATGTGCTTCGTATTTGAAGTTTTAATAGTCTGTAATACTGGAAGTTATTTTGTTTTTTGTACTTGTGTAAATTTCGTTTTTCTGAAAATACTAATTACTATAAGATTTGTAATATTTCGTGAAGTAAAACAATAAATTCATATGGAAGTAGGAGCCACAGGTATGAAACACGCTGGTTAAGTAGTGATTTCCATTCCTGTTGTAAAAAATAACCAAATGTCGTACCCTATCATGTTTTTGTGGAAGTCACGAATTTCATGCTTATTACTTCTTGTGTTGTATAGTTAGTTGTATTGTTAATGTAAGAGCAATTCGTGCAGACAGAAAATAAGAGTACGTAATAGGTGTGGCGTAACTAGAGCAATTCGCGCCATCCTACTATTGTTCTTTAACATTCTTGGCGTGTTTCTTAAATAAGTCAATTTGCCAACTAAATATTACATGCCATGAAAAAATTTCTTGACTAGATGGAATGTAGCAAATAGCAACAGTTAACAGTTGATTTTGACTAGATGTGAGATACAATGGGCGCGTTGAAAAACTCGCAGATATTGCAGATGTCTGGATTGTCCCCTATGTTATAGGATAGCAGGAATTCTAGAAACCTGGAAAATCTGCGAGTTTTTCAACGCACCCAATGTACGTATTATGTGTAGGTGATAGTTACTGACTTCAGCAGCTCGTATGCTGAAGAACCTGTTTAACTTGATTTGAACCAGTATATGTTCTAGACCTGATTTAGAGCTGAGCATAATAAGTTTTAGAGCACAATAGCTGTGTTATTTACGGATGTACATTATACGGGTTTGCAACTAGGCACTCGTACAAACAGATTAAGATCATAAGATTTTGTGCTGAATAACTGCACAATACAAAATGTATGCATGCAAGCTATTTTCTCGTTTTAGGCTTTGGGATTCTATTCATTGTTGTGCACTAACAATAGTAACAATATATTTTACGCTCGTTTTTAGTTTAGTAATGGATAGTTTATTCTGTTCAGCTTTTACAGCTAATGCAAGAAAAGGCCAGTACTAATCCCAGGTTGTTAGTTTTCGGAACCCATCTTAGTTTAAAATGTAAATAAGGAACAACAACAAAAGGTTCTGCCATTTTAATTTGGCGGATCTAAACTATGGCATATCATCGCAGCTTTCGTTGCACATTCGAAAGTTGTTAATAGGTGAGATTGTGGGAGTACAAAAGTATACACAAACTCGAGTGCTGGATTAAAGCAGGACAGCAGTTTTTCAAATAAATTGTAATTGTAAGAACTATGTATAACTCTAATAACAAACCAAATCTTTGTAGCAGGACACACACATGCATACATATATACACTACAACATTACCGATCTCATCCAGTCACTCATTTTGTACACATAGCTGTCTGTACTATGGAAAATTACGTAAGCATTTAAATTAACCCAACAAGACTTTTCGCACACGATCCTCGTCAGAGTCAGAATCACTTGCTTCATACGCTGGCGACCTATAGTCCCCGCATTTGGGAGAACACAAGTATTGAAGGAGGGGAACACGATATTTGCCACAGAAATCCACGAACTTGATATGCTCCACTCGAGAATCGAAGTACACTCCTGAAATGAAAAGTAGGAAATCATATTATATTAACAATCTAGACATGTTAGGTATTAGCCATAGGACTGATGTTAAGCACCAGGATGACAGTTTACGGACCTTTACAACGTGGGTTAATGCACTCGTGTGCATGTTTAAGATAATCAGCCAAATTTCGCGGAAGGTCAGCAGCAACAAAGGGTACTTTTCTGATTTTAATAACTCTGGCAGCTAGTTCCATGAGTGTGGGTGGGTTGTAGACCATGTCACGAACAAAACGAACGACTAATGGGTTGTCTCGTAAACTCAACTGTTAATAGATCGAAATATTGTTCCAGTGAATCTTCATGTGGACAATAGTCTGTCCTGATTGACAGCTTATATATTTTTTTATAAATGGTAAAAATTAGGCGTTTGAGTGGTACAAACCTCCATGAGATTACGAAGTTTGATTAGTTCTACCGGGAGAGATGTTAACTGATTCCTATGAAGTAGTAGAGACTTTAATTGTTTGAGTTGGGACACCGACGAAGGGAGGCTTTCCAGCCTGTTCTCACACAGGACAAAAATTTTCAAATGTTTTAATTCCCCGGCCTCCCAAGGGATTTCAGTCAAATGATTGCCCCCCAAATATAAAATTTCCAAATGTTTCAATCTCTTAATTTCCGATCCTAAGTGGGATACACGATTCGCCCCCAAATGTAGGGAGGTTAATGTTGCCTCCAAATTATAGATTTCTTCCGGGATCCTCGTGAGTAGATTCCCACTGAGATTCACTTCCCGGAGCTGGAGACGGGAAAAGGATTTGGGGAAACTGGAGTCATCCAACAGGTTGTTTCGCAAGACGATCGACGACAGGCTTGTGCATTGGCTGATGGCATCGGGTAAGTGCGTGAGGTGATTAAATGAAAGATCCAGACTCCGGAGATTGACATACAGCCCAATCATGTCGGGTAAATGAAGGAGAGAATTATTCGTTGCCAGCAATGTTTCCACCGTTGTAAATACTTTTGAAGGTTGATTGGCCAAGGCTTCCGCCAAGTCCTGACTTTCCATTTGAGCGTGACAATAATCGAGTATCATGAGGCCGGCGGGGACGAGGCGAAATGGATCGCCGCCCGCATTTTCCACCGTCTCTCTCCCACCCACAACCGCTAATCCTTCTGCCATGATCTTCTTGCACGTCGCTGCCACGGGTAATTTCTACAAAAGATTCACCAAATGTAATTTGCTATTTCGTCGATGGCACTCCCGCAAAACGGCGAGTCTCAGCCCTAATTAAATCGAATTCGTCTCTTGAAAGCGGAAGTACATCGGAGTTTCAAATCAGTGAGGAAAATAATTTTGTATACGAACAAATAATATATTTCCAAAAGTCTCGTCAAAACTCCCAACTGCTATTTATGTTTTTGTATTTAATATTTATCGCAAGCAAATATTCTTGTATGTGCCTCCTCCCTCACGCGAGATTGAAAGAGTATCGTGCTATTGTGCTGAATGCATTGGTAAATTCATACAGACCTGACTTGTCTGCAGCAGTAAATACCGTCAATATGTGGTAATGATTTTCAAAAAACGGCTGTCAATGTGTTTATACTCTTTATCCCATTGTATTGACACGGGAATGGAATTGAACACTTTCATTACAATTACAAAATGTCCTTTTGTTCCCGAGTTTTCCCTATACTTGCGATACATATACGACATACACTTGCGGAAATGCATATATAAGACTGCTGATTTGCATAAAATTTTCCCCTTTCTCAATTAGATGGTTACAACAAGTTATTGTCATAATAAAAAAAATTATTACAAGTATTCTATTATTGTGACTGTAGGGAGGGACTATCAGGATGAATGGTAGGGTATGTACAACAAACGATTCGCGATTCGTGGGTAAATGTATTGCCACCAATCGGAGCCAAGCAAACTTATCATTACAAGCAGTTAAACGGTAACGGGTTTTGTACTGATTCCACGAAATAAATATAATAATAAATTTCACGAGACAAACGAATTGCTTACTGTCATTCAAAAACAAATAGCAATGAAATGATTACTCGTGCCAGGCATTCGTCTATGTCAGAAAAAATAGTACAGTAAAATAATTGTATGTGTCGATAAAAAAAATCACTTACTTTTTTATCCAGTTGGAGACGATCGTAAGTAAAAATACTTCCGTGTTGAGGGTCACGAATTACTCCTTTGAGCCGCAAAAATAGGCGACGGTAAGCTGTGAGTTGCTCAGTCTTTCCAAGGCGTCAAAGTCCGAAGAGAAAATAATAAGGAATTGATAGATTTTTCACAAGTCGGTGACGGCAGAATCCATCCTTTTATCTGACCTATAAGAGCAATCGAAACCAGAAGGTGTGTGTGCCTAATGATAATGAGGGAATCTGTGTGAGTTCGGGTTGTATAACCACGAAATGTACAGCTTTCTGCCTTGTTAACAATTTCTCCCTGGTAATGCATAAAGACAAGGACCTTGTACAAAATTTTATAAGTTGTTGGACAGCTCTTGTGTATCGTTCAACTAAGTCCCTGCCACTGCTAATATTGATAGTCACTCGCCCAACAACACTGCAAAGAGATAAGGGACAATGTAGTATTATGCACACATGTGATGTGTATAAATGCTTGTGCTTGCGGACACTCTTATGATTTTGAGGCAACAAACGTTGGCTTGCTGGTGAACTTCGTGTTCATCACCGTTATCTCTTTCTACTTTGTATGGGAATCACTCGGTGCACATTTTCTTCCCACATGAACATGAGTAACACCAAACCTTATAAGTACGTATATACATGTATACACAGGGTACTAAACGTACTAATAATAGTTATGCCTTTTCCCCGTATACTGCAGCCTCATCTACAAGTGCAGATGCAGAGGAAGGAAAAAAGCCTGTTTTGTACCATGTCAAATATTTTGGTACAAACATCTTCCATCCAACCGAAACTTCCGAGCCAAGCAAGTACTTTTACTTTCGTTATCTATACGAAATATAGGAAATGGAAAAGTTAGCCATACTCATGATACACAGTATTTAAAATCAGTTTGTGCGAGAATTTTCACAGAATTCGCTATTAACTTTGGCTCAAGAAACGGTTTTTAGAAACAGGTTATCCGTAGCAACTGTCTAAATACTCCCTTACTCCATAGCCAGAAACACAAGTTTTTGGTTTTATTCTGTTTGAGTCAAAAAGCGGTCTTTTGGCAGATTTTGTCCGATTAGAAATAAGACGAAATAAGGGTTCAAAAACTAATGATGCGGGTGACAACGTGACGAGGATGACATACCCAGACAGCGCTCCACGGTTAACGGAAAGATTAAAAAGATACAATACTGACACACTGTAATACATATGACGTTAACAACGCCGGTACTTTATTTACATTTATAGTTCCATCGGCACAAAGCTAATGAATTGCTTGTAATAATTAATATAGCCCGACGACTTCGCTACCTCAGGTAGTACAAGATACATAATTATGTTGACTACTACTTGTGTTTCCATCCCGCTCATGTGTAAATCAGGCTTCGCCACGAAATCTTCCATTCCCCTGACAGATGGTTCCACGTATTGATTAGCATGCTCAAAAAAATTTGCAATCACGGTCACGATATGCTACTTGGCCAGTCCTGAATTTTGACTCCTTTTTATTATGATCCCAACTTATGATATAAGTGAGACCTATAATGGATCCCAAAACAATACCGGGGTAAAGCAACGACTTAAAAGTTATTTTATAATATGGCCAAGAGTCACAACGAGTAGAAATCCATCGTTGTAAGGCAGGATCAAACTAAAATGATAAAAGTCAAAGAATAAGCTATCGTTCTTTTATCCAATTACTACTTCTACCGCCATACATGAGTAAATTAGCTTACATCCAATTTTTTATTTTAGTTACTATTTATAAATTAAATTTCCTCGTTTTCTTGTTGCTGATCATTCTTCATAATTTAAATCGACCAGGAACAGGCGTACAGGTGCATAAAAATAAAGTTTAGAATCATCTTCACACTTACGGAGTAGCCTGCTTCATTGGTCATTGCTTTATAAGGATTTGCAGACATTTTCAAGTATTCTTGCCGCAAATCCTTACGAATTGCAGCCCGGGCGAAAACATTTTGTCTCTCTCTTGGAGTCACATCATATTGAGGAGGAAGCTTAGTCATTTTCCAAAAAAAATCTGTAGTTTCCCTTTTCAGTTTTAAGATTTCATGCGCTGTCCGCGCTCTGGGCCTACGTCAAATAAATATAAAATACATTAATTAATTCCCAAATAAACAACCACAAACACATGTAGACATAAATGATACACTTGTGTCCTTACTGTGCAAACATTACATGAGATGAATAAAACCGCAACTGACTAACTAACTAACATGTATATATTTATTATCCTATACAGACGCGAATCGGAACATCCCAAGAAAGGGACCAATATTATTAGTGTTTGTGCTACTGTGTTGCTTCTAGATGTATAAATATGGAATGAAATGAAATACAACGCTTTCAAATCAATTCCGAATTGTTGAACAAAAAATAACGTCAATTAAATAAATAGGTTCATATCAATATATAGCAGTAATTGTAATTATTGAGATTGAATTACTGAGAAAAATTCATATAAATTATTAATTGTTACAGCAAGAATACAGAACTCATTTTATTACTACTTTACAACCAGAACTCGTGATTACAATTTCTGAAATCAATTATCTATGGATTATTACAATAAACCTTTCTGAGGCATCTTTCCTACTATCCAAAGGCAATCTTCTGCTCAAAATAAAGACAAACGCGTAATTTTCCATAACCTATATATAATACACAAAAAACCGAACGTAAAAAATATGAAAATTATATTAAAGTCGATAATCAAAGAAATTATTCAATATTGACAACAAAATAAACACCCTACTACGATTTACGCATACTATACTCAATATTTATTTACGATTTCTTCATCAATATTGTTATTATACAGTAACACCGTAATTCTCGATCTCGATCCAATTCAAAACATATCACCCGAGCATTTGAAACTTACAATGTCTGTACTTAAACTGCAATTTATTACTGTCTCCCTTATGACTTCTATCATCCTCGTATTTTATGTGTGTTCATGGTCCATAATCCCCAGCATCGAGTATCGACTAGCAAGTTAAGCTATTAGTAAAATACCTTTTTGTGTAACACTGTTGCGGAACTGATATAAATGAATTACTTCAGTTTTTATATTCGGTATATGTTTCTTAACTACATAAAAAACAATCAGAACCAAGTTAACAATAAATCTAATGTAGAAAAACATCTCCATATTCTAATTACTGCCAAGTAATAAAAACACATTTTTCACCACAACCCGTCCTTGTTCTTCTTCAACTCTTTCCAAATCACATATGTACGTATAACCCAAAACCTTGGCCATTTTTAACTAGCCTGACATGTTCCACCAAAACTGACCCCATCAAACCTAAATGGTCTCGAATCGGTCCAATCTTACCTACCGCATAAAACTGACATGACATCTAAATAAGAAACCTAATAACAGTTTTGATCCAGCAAAGAGATAAAACACATAATCTTTGCCAGTTTAATATTTAATAGTATCTATATAGATTCGAACTCAACAAACGAAAGATTACACAATGTACCTGATGCCGGGTAAGGATTACAATCACTGTTGAAGGTCGAAGGTCAGCTCCGCAGAATGTAATATCTATACACATCAAAGGCGATTTTCGTAGCTTCCCCAAGATTTGGTTTTTCACCGAAAACGCGAGAAAAAGATACCTTCAGCTGTAGTCCATGTATTTGGGAAGTTGTTCAGTTGTTCAGCAATATCGGTACACATGTATTCATTGAACATATACGCATTTAATGCACACTTTTCCTGCTTTTCTGTATATCTATGATACAACTACAAAACACATGAAAAACTGTGGAACCTGCAAAGATATAAAGCAATAACTGCAAAGATATAAAGCAATAACTGCAAAGATATAAAGCAAAACGTGCACCTTGTTTTTTTTACTATACGAATAAGTCCACAGGATTTCTCGTATTCAGTCTTTATTGTATATATACACAAATGTTGTGTGGTGCGGCGGTGCCAAATGATGCCCCACAGCTTTTATGTTGTTTTCACGAGTAAAAGCAGGCATGAAGTCGACCACGGTTCGCCCTACAGCAGCCATACATACCCACTACCCATTTACTCCTGGGCAATCGAAGGGCAGAAGGGCATGTAACAAAAATTACTATTACGAACGGTTTAACTTCAAAATCGTGTAGGAAAAATGGTTTTTTAGAAGCTCAGTATTCGCAAACACTCTAAATATAAGCCTTGATTTTAGTTTTAATTTTAAATGTAAAGCCTTGATTTTAGTTTTAATTTTAAATGTAAAGCCTTGATTTTAGTTTTAATTTTAAATGTAAAGCCTTGATTTT
>JAQGBT010000459.1:0-51878 GCA_034698585.1 Disparrhopalites patrizii
ATTTTGTTGATCGCAGGGGATCAGTGTCCGATGTACTTTGATGATGGAACTGACCCTTACAAAACAGAAGAATCTCGTTTGACTGTGTTTGCGTTTGGCTCAAGTTCACACACCAAGGCTGTTTCCACGACCACGTTGCTCATTATCTTTGTAGGTTTAAGGCTTTACCTCTTGTGTTATTGACTCCAATGTTAGCTTTTATTTGTATCTCAGGTTCGAGCAAACTGACTTTGGTTGGTTGACAACACTTCTGCCATGTATGTGTTTATTAATCTTCCGTCCTTAACTGTGTTGAGCATAAAAAAGTACTATTTACGTAGTAGTACTACTTCGGATTGTGCTTTTCATTGGTTTCTTTACGTTTCAATTTTTTAACCATGACTTCTGGACTCCGTGGGGCTTGTCTATTCCTGTGATGTACGTAACTTGATCCGTCCAAAGTACTATTACTGTTTTTTACATTTGCATTCCAGTGAACAATTCTACAGTAGATTTAGTGTTAAGTGAAAACTTTTCGCGTATATAATTGTATCTAGGACGAAACTTTCTTCAGTTAGAACGTAATCATTTAATTCATTATGGCTGTACAACAGCGGGTGGTAGTTTCTCGTGTGTTCCGTCCGTATACTTTTTTTGATGTAAAACATTAGAATTGGAATATACATACATATGTAGGTACGTAAGTAGTGAGTACATAAGTTGAACGCTTAGTTGAGTAGTTTTATTCAAAATCTTGTTAATAAGGTGTAACTGTCAACTGTTTGTGCAATGAGATCTTGATTATATTTTGACCAGTTTGAGAAAATAAAAGGTACTGAGAATTTTAAGTTGATTATGATAATAATGATAATATTGTCTTGTATTGAATTTATATATTTATGTATACTTACATAATATAAACTGTCTGATTCTGACTCCGTGAAACATCCACAGATATTATTCCAGACAGTCACACCACAGACCACACCAAAGTTGATACCATGTATTTACAGTGTGCGGATTGCGGATAATGTTCCACCAATGATATCTCTGCCTCGTTAATGGAATTTGTTATTAAAATTTATGGCCATATTCATATGATATTCGATCGCCATATTGCGATAAAGAAAACCAACAAGGAAAAGTTTAGTCTTTATTCCAATCTACAAATCCTCATTCCTCCAAAAAAAGGATTATTTGAGGAATGAATCCTCTCAAAAAAAAAAAGAAGTCCTGGACTCCGTTTTTTGATTTTGGCGTTCTTTAGCAGGACTTTCAGGAATTCAGGATAATGACCAAGGTTTCAAAGTCTTGACCTCCGTATGCTTGCTGCTCATGAGGTCGACCCCGTGAGCAGGATGAGCATTTATGGATATTTTCCGGCCCATCTTATACAGTACAACAGTACGAATAATTTTGTCGTGGCGTCGGGGACACCCGGCCATCCAGTGCCCTTTGACCCTGGATGGAATTACTTTATTAAATTCAAAATTCGTTCTCATTTTTCATGTTTTTGTATTTTGACTTTTTTTTTCTTAGTGTCGGATTCGGAATTCGGATGCTTATGCTCGTGCTCATGCTCACCCAAATCAAATATTCTCATGGCCCAATTTTAAACCAGTATTTATTATTTTTATTAACCTTATTTTTATAATTTATTATTATTATAAATATTGTACATATTTTATAATAATATGTAAAATGCAATAACTAATAATTAAATAATAATAATTTTATTGAATCAAGAATATTAATACGAATATTACGAATTACGAATTATTACGAAAGCTAAGTGCTAATTGCTAATTGCTAATATTAAAACTTTTTTCAAAATATGTAATTTCTCTCAGACAAAACGTATACAGGTATAATAAAAAATACTCTTTACTCTTTAGGGACATTTTATGAAAAACTACACATTTTTTACAATTATCTTTATACCTATATTTACGTACACGTACGACGTAAGTACGTTACCTTTTCTACTCCATTTATTAAAGTCCTTTCTAATCATTTTTTGAGCTCTTTTTCTAATATTTATTTTGATTGCATACATCACGTCAACGTTTTGTTTTTCAACGTCAACGATAACGAAACGATTGTATTTTTTGACATTTCGAATTTCGACGCCTTGCCGGAAAAGCTGAGGAAGTGTCTCGATTGGAGTTTCGAAGAGCCTTGAAAGCGTTGAAACTTATTTGACTGTTCATGTACAAGCTTTTTCAAGGAAAGTTTGACCTTTTTTAAGGTACTGGTGAATCAAAATTTACAACAAAAGGGTGATCTCGGAACAAATGTAAATTTAAAAAATGCAAGTTAATTCCATTTAGACGCCATTGCAATAATTACTGAACTGTCAGGATTTTTGAATTGATTTAATAGTTTACTAATTGCATGAATAAACCAACGTAACATGGACCATGCATTGTCGGTCATTGGAAATTGAAATTAATAATTGTATTCTTGATGTATCGTTGGTCTGTATACATTTTAGATTTTTCCAACCGAGAATTGTGTCCTGGATCTTCGTAGTAGTGTCCTTGATTAGATCATCAGTCATAACGACAAAACTTCCGGATTTTCATGGTTATAAATCAAGATAATATCCGACAAGGTTAATATGGCTACCAAAGAAAAAACAGAGAAGATGAGGTCAGAACCGATTCAAAACATCGAATTGGAGTACCGACCACCGGAGCCCTTAAGGCGCCCTGTGACAAGTCCCGGGAAAAATAACATGTCTCGAGCCAACAAACTATTTTCGTCCCTGAGTCAGGAAGATAATTTGTGTCGAACATTGAAACGTGGAGATCGGACGTTAACTAAAGTGCGGAAATTACCTGGGAGAACAGGTGAATGTGGCCCAAAAAATGTTGTCAACCGGGATTGTACGAATTATAATGAGCCAAAGAGGGTGACGCTCTCAGCTGTTCCTCGAGATGTGCGGTACGTTCATCGTTTTGAAACAATCATTTTTGAAATTAAATTATATAAAAAATCTTGGTTGATGATTCTTTTTGGTGGAAGGTCAATATCAGAAGAAATATAATAATTTCAAATTCTAGGTTAAACACAACTCCGAAACAACCTTTTTCGAAATTACGAGACGATTTGCCTCTTCCAGCTGTTGCAGTTCCCCGGATGTCCTTACCCGAATGGCGGGTATTGCCTTTGGACAGGAAAATCCCGGGGGTGAAAGCTCCCAAGGGAGCTATCGTTCTCTCAAGAGGAATTGTCGGTAAACGGGTACTGATAAAGATACTGATAAATGATAAAGATAAACATGGTTTATAAAGAATCATTGTTTCTTTCAATCTTCCAAAAATCGAATGCATAGTGCAGATACTAAGATAATTATTTTTTACTGGAGTTCAGAATGTTCAAGAAATGTACATATTTTTTTTTTGACTTATGTTTTACAGATTATGATGAAATCTAAGAACTTCTCACTTGCTGACCCTCGAAATCTAGAACGGAGCATTTATGAGTACAATTCCCTCCATGATCCCCATGCGGTGAATTACCTCAAAAAGCCTTCTGTTCAAAAGGTTCTTTTAAAAAATGGTCTCATAAATGAAAGTGGTGAGGTGGTTTGCAGTCTCAAGGAATTTAATAAATATCGTCTGTATTTACGGTCCGTGTACAATGATAGTCTTGAAGAATACATTCATGAGCAGGTGAGATTTTTCGTCGTTGGTTGTTCAAAAGTTTGTTGGGAATTAAATGTACAAATGCATATAAGCATCACTATAAGGTCTATGATTATATGTACATTGGATACAGGACACGAGAATAAAGTATGATATAGAAACCAAGAAAAAACTGGACTATTACGAGAGTCAACATTCCCAGGATGGAATTATTTTTCTTCGAGCTGAAAAAATGAAGCGGGCTCTGGCAAATGTGAAAGCTAAACGGGAGGCATTTGTGGCAAGGTCATTTGATTAATTAATATAGTAGAAAAAGTAGTACTGTTGAAACTAGAATTAGATTTTTTGGGAATATAAACAATCAATTAATAGAAGAAATATCCCTGCGCAGATACCAAAATAAATGGGAGAGGGAAAATTTCCTTTTCCGCTGTCATTTGGAACATAAAATCCGACAGAAGATAAATACCCAGATTTTGTCATCTTCCAAGCGTCAGTATACTCGCCTGAGGCAGGAAGCACTGATACGAGATCGGGAGCGACGACAAAAGCAACTTCAAATTGCCCTTGCAGCCAAAGAACGGGCAGTTGTAGAGCGTTTGGAGATGGACAAGAAAAACTTTTTAGATGCATACGAAAATTTTGTAAGACATAAGCATCATTGTTGTAACAAAAGGATTTTTAATGCTTAAAATCAGCAAGTTAGTCAATAATTAGCAAAATAACCAATGTCCCATGCTTTTTCAAAGGTAACAGAGTGGCTTGCCTTAAAGTGTGAAAGTCAGGTAAATCATTTTTGCAAGTATATTTGTTTTTGATTAATTACATTCTCTGTATCTATAGGATGATGTATACCTTATGATATTTCTAATATTCTAACCCCATTGAATTCGCATGCGAAATGAAATTGCACAGGAAAAACGTTTGGAACGAGACGACATTGTTCGCCAATGTGTGGACGCTACCTTGGAAGAGAAAGCCACCAAGCGACTCCAGAAACTGGATCAATATCGCCAACGTTTAAGTGCGTAATATGTTTTCTTATGATATCTAATGGAAGTACTGTAATCTAATTTATCTAATGTAAACAATAGCGATTAAGTACGGTATTCAAATCTTATTTGCGTGAAAATTGTAGCTGAAATCACGAGAAAACACAAGGAGGATGAAATTCGCATTTGGAAATTGGTGAGGAAGTATTTCAACCTCTGGCGGGACAAAGTACGTCAAAGGAGGTTGAATCGACCCGACGAAAAACATGTGAGCACGTGGGATGTCACGGAGTCCCTCAAGAAGACTCACTACTTCCTCATGCAAATGTCGGGCGAATGTGAGTTGTTGTTCTTTAATTGTTGTTTGACCTTAGAAAATAAATTATTGTCAGCGTTTACTAGTTTACTCACAATTAATTCTGTAAAAGTAATTGTTTAACAAATTCAGAAATCTAACTTAAACGTAAACATTACAAACATCTTCCAGATCGGTTACACAACTTGTTTTTGAATGTGGCAAAACTCCGAGAGCTCTTAGCCGAAGAGGAGAGGGCGGAGGCGGAAGAGAAGCAACGGCTGGAGGAAGAGCAGAAAAATCTGGACAAACAGAAACTATCACAAGAACAAGCGCAACAGCAGCGAAATATCACGGTGGCACAAACTCCTGAAACATTACCACCGGAAGAGCCTGATCACGAGAATGACCATAAGCGTGGTAGCAGATCATCGGAAGATTCACCCGTAAAGTCAATGTCACAAGACTTTATGAAGTACCAAGAGATGAGATTACGTGCGGGTCGACTTAGTGTTCTTACGATGGAAGATTCAGACGACGTGAGGACGGAGGCGGAAGCCCAGGAAATCATTAGTGGCGGCTCGACGAAACCATCCAAGTACTCCTCTCGAAAATCCTTTACGCGATATCAATCCGGTACAAGTTTGAGGACGAGACCCCGGCTGGATAAATCGAGAATGGGTTTAGCCCGACAGAAATACTCTGGAAGACTAAATAAAGCAAAATCGCGGGCTCCATCTCAAAAAGCGTCGCAGAAAAAGATGAAGCACACATCCGGGTCCTTCCTCCCACCGCCTGCACCATTGGTGCCGGTCGCACCGCAGATGGCGCACCTGGCGCACCTTCGTCATCCATCGGAAACGAATGCATCTTCAAACTCGAATGCATCTGAAGATCCCCAAAATTCTGGGGAACAACCAGGACCATCACACCAATCCCCTAACCATGTCAGTATTGCTCCGCCTCACAATGTCTTGTGGCCAGCTGACACTCATCCCTCCCACGGACTGCCAGCGCCGGCGCCGCCACCGGATGCGTCCCAAACTCAAACAGGAAAAACCACAACAGCGCAAACATCTCAAGAGGCTTCACAACCTCAACCAAAGGAGAAGCATAAACCGGATCTGTCAAAACCCAAATAAATTTTTTGTTGCACATTTTACACGGTTTGCATTCTGATTTCTGATGCATTTTTCGTTTTTTTTTTCGAAGAAAGATTCTTTAACATTTCCCCTTAGTTCTAAGTTACAATCAGAACTATATATGAAATGAAATTCATCCGTTTTCCCGGGGTTCGTATGCAATTTTGTATACACCGGGATTATGTTTATGGGTTGATTTATCTAACCTGAAATATTCTAATCCAATTATTATTATTCCAAATTATTCTCCATCCCGGATACTTTCAATTTAATTCTATATAAGCTAAGCTGAACAAATCTAATCCTGCGAAAATTGAAAATAATCTCTGCAGATTAAATATTTTATTTCGGCAACATTGAAAACATTTAGAAATATTTACGCCTATTGCCTAATCCTAATCCAAAAATCGTTTAAGCCCTTAACCTCTGGACAGTTGCTGCGAACAAGAAATTGATACCGCCTGAAAAATTCTTAAAGAGTTATTGAAGTTATAAAAACTAAAAACTCGTTTTTCCATTTTTCATCTGTAGTGAGTGTGAGGACAGGATTGAAAGATATTTTTAAAGTAACAGGAAAAATCCATAGAAAATCTCCGTGTTTTACATTTAATTAATATGCATAAACTTATGTATGTATGTGTTACCTGCCTTTATAATTTTACATTTTTTTTCTATAATTTACTAGTTGCATTGTACATGACGTCGAAGACATTTGTTGTTTTCCACAAATACATATTTATTTGAAACATCAAGAACAGATTAAATTAAACTTAAACTCACATATGTTCACACTTTTAAAACGTTTTTCAACCAGGAAAAAAATCACCATCACTTTTTGAGTTTAAAAACATGGAAAAATACCGCTAACTAATATCCAGTAACAATAATTCAACTTATAATTCTTGAACTTTAAGGGACCACTCCAACTCAAATTATTACAAATAAACAATAATAATTAGGTTTACTCGTAATTCTTGATTGTATTAATATTAAATCATTTATAGGAGCAAATGTGTTAACATTATCTCATCCACTGGATGAGCTCATCACTCCATTCTATGGAGCTCACACTTTCTTTCAACAGCAGAAAGAAACTAAAAACTTGTTCAATCAGGCGGTCGATGCGACCTTCATGTTCTTATGATGCTGTTCTTAGAAAACACAAGAAGTTCAATGAGCAATCAAATTAGTGGTATATATAGCGGAAGGGCAACCAGGAAATCCAGCACAAATGTTGTCCATTTTATGTACTTCGTTTTAAAATAATAATTTTGACAAGCAAAATGTAATGACATAACCTTTACTTTTGACTAAAGCTAACAGACACATCGACAATCGACACATGTCTTAATTATTATGAAACATACACACATATTTTTGACTTTTATATATGGCTTACACGCAAGCTGGTGACTAAGTGATTGATCTCCTATGTACTCTAAAATCTTTACAAGCTTCAGGACTGACAACATCAAGATTGCATGTAAAAGACTTGTGGCCCGTTTTTCAGGACGCAATAAAAACGAACGGGAACTTGAAGTCGTAACTTAGTGAACTAAGCTAAAATCATGGGTAAATTTTTGCATACCCACTTATTAAATGCTCCCAAAAACAGACTCGCAAAAACAGTCTAAAAAATACGGCATTGAAAAAATGTATGCATGCATACCTATATAAAAAACAAATGGAGCAGCAATTAAATAATTAAACACACAACTCATGCTTATGTAATCACTAATCACAATGAAAATTTAGAAGATGTACCTATTAAAATTAGTGTTTAGAACAAAAGACACTATACAGTGCTTCCCGTATGTGTTCTTGCACCAAATTCTTCTCTTGAATACGGACTAAGATTTCTTCGACCTCATCCTTACAATCTTTATCGTCGTCATCGTCTTCTTCTTCCAGCTGGGCCTCAGATTTCGAGTCACTTTCAAGTATCTTCTCTAATACCTGACCATGAGTAAGAGTATCTTTCTGGAAGTCCACTTCTTTAAAATTTGGTAGTGACTCGATCCAATGCATAAACGGTGCCATTTGGTTACTATTCCATGGGGTGGACAAACTAGTACGAAAACTCTCCTGGAGGGAACGATTGTCATTAAGATAATCTACGACGATATTCGCCATGGTCCTCTTCTCGGCAAATAAGTTCATCTCGCTCTTCTCAAACAAACGATCTTCATCTTCCTGCAAATTGATGACGAATTATTCAACATCAACACAAACAACACACTTTTACTATACCTCTAGAATAAATACATACACTATACGAAAACTAGGAACAAATGTTTCAAAACCAATCAATGCATACATCATCAGCAACAGTTGCCACGACTTCATAATCATCATTGAGTAGGAGAGTTAGAAGTGACCACAAACCCTCCACCGGGCAGAAACAATTTATATCCAGGAAAAATGTCTCGATAAGAACTTCCCAGCACCGAAGACTACATCCAGGTATCTTTTTCTCTGGTGTCTGAATTTTCTTGAAAACTTCTGTTCGGATATAAACTTCGTCATCCTGTCCAATAGTTAAAGCTGTTTTCCAAAGCTTGCAGAAATTTTCCACTGCACGTAATCAAATCGAACTCATAATATAGCAATCCGTGTCATTTTTTTTTTGCAAAAGTTGAAATATCTCAAAGTTATAATAGTTACGGGAAAAAAATATTACTTTCGAATTTCTACTATTTCTAAGGTAAAAAATATAAAGCTTGATAAAGTCAATACCAGAGAAACGATGATTTCCCATTGGTAAGTTTGGGAGGACCGCAGCAGCTGCCAATCGCAAGTCATCGTCGTATTTTGTTTCGGTCCAATCTTCCATTAAGTTACACAGATTGTCAAATGTTTCCTCATCCTAGAAATAAAAAAAACAATAATATAATCTTTACCCCTAATATTGTAATGCATGATTTTTTTTTCATGCGAGTATTTTATAATCACATTGTTACCTGTAAATTCTCATCCGGCAATTCCTCTCTAATTAACTTTCCCCATACCCTCATAGCCCAAGTTTTTACCTCCACCCGGCCAAAGTCGGCTTCACAAATAGCTAGCATCCGTCGCCACATCTCTTTTCTATCCTCCACAGGAATAAAACCCCCTTCACCCTCCTTGAGATGAATTTCTGATTTAGCAAAATATCTCAAGTACCGAAGCTCATAATCAGTTTGGCCCACGAAGGTAAACTTCTCCGTCAGGTACCTCCTAATTAACAGAGCATTGTTCTGCTGCGGCAAATATAAATCTTCATCTTGAGCTAACACAACCGTAAGGAGCTGGTCTACGAGGATTGGATCTCCTGACTCTATGGACTGCCTGATATGGCTTTCTTGATCGAACGAAAAGACAATTCTTGATTCATAAACAGCTTCCTTGGCGTGCGCGAGTCCCAGACCGCTCACAGCTGTGGTGACTTCTCCGGTAGAAGTTGACGGTAATATCGACAAAAATGATTCTTCATTTACTTTTTGTAAAGCAATGGTTGTACTGTCCAGGACCGGGCACTCTCTGAGAAGCAACGTCAGATTCGCGAAGGTCTCAAAGATTAATGGACAAGTTGTACTCTTTGGTACATCAACAATGAGCTGGAACTTTTCCACGAGTCTCGGTCCAATGACTTCATTTCTTTGTTTCATCATGCTGACGATAGACATTATCTAAATTAAAATAATCCAGACATATAGCGATATATGTATATTCTTATAAGAAAATCTCGGAAGCGATGCTTGACATTTAAATAAAATATGCACACTAACATAGCTGACTGCTACACACGTTGCTCAGAAAAAAACGACTCAATTGAAATAATCAAACCATAGGTAAATATGTTAGGAATGGTAATGACGTAATGCGTAAAGTACCTGAAGCAGATCACCGTGTAAAACATTATTTCGAATATGACGGCTGTACAACATTATGTGGTCCAAACACTTTTCCAATGTCCTTTGAGCTTCTTGTGGGGATGTAATAAACGGGATTACTGCCTTGGCTGCCATGACCCGTACCTGAATATCCCTACTGCTCCCACATGCTCGAATATTAGGAATGAATGCGGCGAGCTACGAAGCAAAATATGACACCAGTAATAAGATGTGTTCAAAAATTTAACAAAATCTAGCTGGAGCAGATTCGTAATTCATGATTTCGTCAACATCCTGTGTTACAATTGTATTAAGTTTACCCTGAATTGGCCCTCTTCGACTTTGCCGGGTGCTGGTGCAAAAGACGAGAAAAGGAGAAGTAAGTGGTAAGCCAAATCATTCTCTTTCGTTATATTTATAGAAGGGTCTCTGGATATCAATGCCTTCACCGTATTCTGAATCTCGTCCAAGAGAAAATCATACATGTCTGGAAATCTCCGGAAAAATGTTGGAGCGTTCATCAGATTCAATTTTGGGCCAAATGTACGTCGGATGACTGATCCATACAACATCATGCCCGAATTTTGTTCCTGAGCATAGAAAAAATTAGGTTACCTCAAAAACCATATAAGGGAAAATTTATTACATAATGATCTAGTCGATATATTTTCTTACAGCCCACTCTGAAGCTCGAAGACCTTTAAACGCAAGCCGAATACCGGCGGGTACCCACTCCATAATGGCTTTGGCGAAATTCGCATCTCGGAACAAAGCTCGGAGCACGTTCATAGAATGAATCCGTACGTTCATGATCTCTCTTACAGGCTCATCTGGATCCAAGAGTCTTTGAAGCCAGTAGGTCATAACTTGCTCGTTCCCGACCTCAGGTGTTAAAATGGCTTGAAATACGAATGGTAAACCAGCACTTCTTCGTGTCGTACATTTGTCGGCTACCTTGGCCATGACTTCTTCTAGCCATTCCTCACTTAACTTTTGAATTTTCCTTGATTTAGATTTCTTGAGTCTTTGAGCCAAATTCTTGAATCCAACAAATACTTGTTCAAATACTCCACGGTGCATGAGGTTCGTAAGTAGATAAAGTAGGTGTTCTCCAACAGCCTTGACTTGATCAAAAGTAAAAAAGTATCGGCGCTCTCTGCCCATATCACATACACCATCTTCCAGTTCTCCTTGCAAGGGGAAATGCACCATGAATTCCGTCAAAAGAATGCAAACTTCTTTCATCGACCTCCACGAAGAAACCAACAGCATTTGTGCATTTAGTGACCGAACGATCTTCGAATTTTCTGGAGTAATGTTTTCATTTTCGTTCAGCTCTGGGAGGAAACCTTCCGGAGCTGCATCACCCAGTACTGGGAAAAGGATATCATCAAGGGTTAGACAAACTTTAACTAGTCGGGCCACATACTCTTGGAGAATATCAAAACTCAAAGAGTGCGTTCCTGATTTCAGTGCCCTGTTCGTGTTTCGCTCGCGTGTAGTGACCTCGTGCATAATCTCAAGTTTGTACGTGTCAATGATTAGACGAATAGCCCGGATAGCACCGTAGGGAGGATTGTTTGATGATACGTCCAGCAATGTTTTGGTTCCTTTCTGTAAAGTATACACAATTTGCTCCACGTGTGTCAGAAGCGTTCTGAGTACATTCCAAGGGTACAGTGGGGAAGCTTTCAACAGAAGAAGAAGCACATACCGGCCAGTCACAGATTCAGGGGGTTTTACACTGTTCAATAAAGTGATAGCTGCCTTTACCATCCACTGAATTACATTTTGATCCTGTATAATAAAACAGTACATATACATACATCATATAGTTAAATATGTCTTCGTTAGGCAAATTACATGTCAGTATTGCCAGAATGAGTTGAACGCAGAATCTCTTACTTTGAAAATTGGAAGATTCAGTTGGCTCAAGATTTGCACTGCGGCAATCTTATTATTCTCGTAAGTGTCTTTTAGCCACCGAATATAACCCAAACTTTCTTCTCGTTCGAAAGACTCTTTAAACTCGGTTACCGGGAAATTATTCAGAAGTTCCACTAAACACGTCAAAGATTGACAGCGACGACAAAAACTTGCTCCTGGAAATAAACCATCCGTAGAAAAAAATGCCCACAACCAAGCAATAAAGTTGTCATAATCTTCCACGCCCGTAAGATCTCTGGTTCGGTAGCAGACGCTTCTACCATCCTTAAGTCGACGCATAAGCTAAAAGGACAAATGGGAATGTCCAATTTCATTTCATCACGTCTTAATTTACAGTTATAATAGTGAAATCATTCATTTTCAACGTAACTAAAATCACTTACGAAACTCATGAAAATCATAACAAAAATTAAAGAGGATTAAGAAAGCTGTACCTTCTTGAAGTAGGCTAGAACTTGCTGACGAAACGACGGGCTTTGACTAACAATGTTGTACTTGAGAAGTAATTTTAGACTGGCGAAATCTTCAAGGGAGAAAATCTCAGATGTTTTCCTTGTGTCGATAAGAAGAGAGAAAGAAGCCAATCGAATCTGTGGGTTGACGTGATGGGTCCAGCTATTAAACATCTGACGGGGAAGTACGCCTCTGAACTTGTCTTCAACAATCTCCTCATTTTCCTGCTGAGGCTTTGATCCTTCACTCATGTCAAGTGCAATTCCTAGCTCTGTCGCAGTTTTGAGGACTTCGACGATCAAAAGCCAGGACTCAACTGCTAACCCTTGACAGCGATCTTGATTCATAATGGTGACAACCGTACCCAGAATAGCTTTTTTAATATTAGTCTTTTCACTCCCACTCATCGCTTTCAGAATAATGGATTTCTTTTGAGACCAGTTTGACTCATTGTTTTGTGATTCCTGCGTGTGGAGAAGAGGGATAATCCAAGAGTCTATCCATTTTTGACAATTTGGTTTGTACGAGTGTTGCATCATCGATAGGTAGACATCCGATGCCTGGACAAACGCACGACATTTTCAATGAAACAAGAATTAATTTAATATAGTATAATAATATACATATTACATATACATATGTAGATACCTAGATACACACTTTTTGACTAAACCATGGTAAAATAAGCAAGTAGTACGTAGCAACATACCGCATTTTTAAATGTTCTTTCCGAACACAAAAGCTTTTCAGCTGGATTTGTCCACATAGACTCGAGAATCACCGTCATCGGATTGTTACGGGTAGCAGCTGCTAAACCAATCCACTTCATGTGGTATGGCATAACCAGAATTTTGTTCAGTAAATCCTGCAGCAAGTGCTGATTCCCATTTATAGCATCTAAACGACTGTACACTACGGAAAGGTTGGCCAACATATTTCTGCAACAATTCTTCACAGCGTCAATATGACCAGCCAGGTATGTGAAGATAAAAATCTCAATATGCGGGAAGACATCCGTGAGCAGGGGATGAAAAGACACCGGAACGATTTTCTCCATCCAAATCTCAAGAACTCGAGCTGAACCAAGATTTACTGATTCTTTTGTACTGGAAAATAAAAATGACATGATATTAATGCGTTATTATTACCGAAATTCAAATTAGCCTTCCATCCCAACTTTATAACTCATACTATAAAGCAGTATTCAAACCGACGGCTCACTTAACTTTACAATATTGCTGGCCAAATGAAGTGTGACCTCATGAAAATCACTGATATAACAACAACTGAGTTTAAGAATAATGAACTGAACTTATCACACTTACCTATTACTCTCAGTATGCAACAAAATTGTGTTTCCAATATTTCTAAAGCAGTCGTGTGTCAAGTGCTGCCGTGTTCCAAAGACTCCAAAGGCTACGGAAACTTGATTGACATAGTCCGCTTTGTAGTAAGCTAGAAAATGCTCCTCGAATCGTGACCGTGGCTTTGGTGAAATCACCAATGGTCGTGGGTACGGACAGTTGAGTGTCAAGCATTGGTCAACAAACACGGGATCAGCCAAGTGGCAAAGAATTAATCCTCCATTGCATTTGACATCAAGCATAGCCGTAGGATGTGCACCAAGCAGGTCCATTAAATTAATTCCAAATTGCTCCAACATAACAGCATCGTCCTCCGTCAACTCTTGAGGTTTTAAAGCTTTAATAAAATTTAGGGAGATTCGAACTGATTTATGGAGAAGAGATGATGACTTCTGACTCGCTGCATGAGTGGCCTCCGTCGTTGAGCTTGACTTGTGAGCTAATGTGGTCACAAAAGGATAAATACGCTCCGAAAATTTAAATAGATTCTGAGGATTGCAGAGAAGACTCAGACGGTCGGAGAGGGTGGACTCTGACACGACTTTGAAGAATTGTAGGATGTTAATCAGTTCATTTTCTGAAGGGTCGGCGGGTAAACAACTCAAATGGAAACCTAAGATCGAATGTAAAGGAAATGCCTTCTCCTCCTGTTGTTTAGCAATAAGTTCGTTGATCCTGTTACCACAAAAATAGAAAACATCCAGGCAAGTTCAGTAAAGGTTTTTTGTTCAAAACAGAATGAACTAGGTTTGATTCCAACAAATATTCTACGCCGGATAATTTCTTAACAACAATGAGTTAAAAAAAAATCTTAAAACATGAGTGTCGATCAATTTTCGCGAATGTAAATCAATTAGCTGTACCACATTATGTCCCAAAGGAACGAGCCAATTTGAAAATGACAGACAGTTTCACCTGTTATATCCGGATAAATGAACCATATTATAAGGAAAAGTTACTGAAATTTCCGTTTCTTCCGAGTGAGCTTTTTAACAAACGGATTTTCGAAGTCCTACTTTTGGTTCAAGTATTTGTGGAACCGAACAATTTAACATTAAATCCTCTTGCACACTTACAAAACCGTCTCTGCGTTAACAAATCCGCCAATTATAAAGACTTACAATGTTACAATACCAGAGCAAACATCTTGAATCCTAATTATAAGGCTTTAACGAACCAAAAATTCGGATAACATAATTAATTGTCGGCTCTACTAAAAAAATTATTGGTCATCGTTTCATGAGTTCCACAATCAAAGTAAAATCAATCTGAAATTGAAATTGACTAAAAAAAACTGAGCCAATCACACAAACCAAAATAGTTTTGACTTTTAAATTTGACATTGTAAAATACTTTGAACTAAATATAATTATTAGAGAATCAGCAATAATTTCAATTTCAAACCTTCCAGCCATCATCATACCAACTTTGTGAACTTACATAATTTTGAGTTCTGATTCAGGTCCAACGGGTTTCCGGATGTCCAGATTCTTCAAATTGCTCACCGTCTCGGTGAAACTTCTTGTTTTTGTACTCATTTTGAGAGGAAATCTATTATCATAAACTTCTGGAAAAGTTAAAAAATACAAAAATTACGTAAGAATTCTCTATAGAATCCTTCTTGATTCGTATTTAAAGCTGTAGAACTAGTCCAGGTGGACAAATTGTCCATCCAAACAATGTAGAATCTCTCAACGTTTCAATCCTTTGAAATGTTATAATTATTTAATTTTTGAAGCTAAATTGTTCACTTAAAGTTGCACATGTGTTAAATCACGGCACGAGGTGCCCATTAAAAATTTCCCTCAATTTCTTTTTATTAATAAGTTATTTTTTTTTAATCTCGGCCTAACCATGGGGTCATTTAAATGCAGCGCCAATTGTCCAAGTATAAAAAGGTCTCTCTGCCTGCAACAAGTACGTCTGTGATCTTTGTTGTGGCCACTGTAGCTATAGGAATAGGATTTACTTTTTTTCCAGTTTCTATCCAGCAAGAAAAAAAAAACCACTGGAAAAGTAACAGCAATGGAGGATTGTAACACCCTATGATATATGCATATAGCGAAGCTTTTTCCAGGAAATGTTCTTACCAAGCAAACTCGTCGAATCTTCATCTTCCATTTTCCGCCCACGTTCATTTTCCAACTTTTCCAGCCTCTTTTTCCAGCCTTCCCAGCTCCTTATTTTCTCCAGGAATTCAAAAAGGGCACGTCCCCCATTTTTTACGATGGTTCCCGTTAGATTTTATTTTCAGAAAAAAACCAGAAATATCTGGAATGAGGCATTCAATGGAAAATGATTCAATGAACTCCACAGGGGAACATTTAATCCTTTATTTTTTCACCCTTTTTTAATCCTTCCAGCCTTCCAGCCTTCCATTATTCTCTTTTAAAAGGTCTTCCACCGCTTTTGGCATAGCAAATCAAGCCGTCCAATCCAGTGGAGTCACTTTATAACAACATTCTCTATAGCAGTATAACGATAAAAAAATCGTTATTATACCAGGAAATTTACGCCGTTAGTATTTAAAAGCATGTAAAATTTGTTTTCTATATAACAAGCATTAGCCAAAAAAATTCGTTATAACAGCAAAATTTCTGGTTCCGTTGGATGTTGATATATAACGAGATGATATAACGAGACTCCACTGTAATGTTCAGCATTTGTCAATGGGTTTCCATCAGTGTCAGGGACGGACAAGAATTAATCTGGGAACTGTCAATCTCATTATTGTTGTGGGCTATTTATTTTTGGAGGAATTTTGAAACTCTCTAAATGACTCTTTAATGGACATGGAATTGATCGTTAATGGACTGATTTATTCCATTTGTGGTCCTTTTTGGCTATGTTTTTTCCAATCCAGCATTTATGTGGCTAGTTTTCTCCTTTCCAGTATTTATCTGGCTAAATAGTTTTGTCTATTCCAGCAGATTTGTGGCTGGAGTTTGGTGAGTATAAAAGGAAGAAATAAATATTTTTTGTGATTTTATTAACAACTTTTTTTGGCATTGTTCATATGTCGAAAAACATTCCAGATTCATAGTTGGTTGGGTGTAAAATAGAGTGGAAATCATTGGTTAGTGGGACAGGAAGCCGGGAAGGGAAAGGAAGGTCAAAGTTCGAGTAAGAAATCAATGAGCCTGTAAGATGTGCGCAGATATAAGTTAATTTTCAAGGAGGAACCGTGAGATTTTAGGGGAAGTGGAAAGGAAATCAAAGGACAAAGAGTAAAAAGCCTCCGGGGAGGAAGACAATTTCTGGGATCCAGAAAGTTTGGAGTCACCGGTGAAAATTAAAAAAAAAAATGGGGAAATTAATTCCTGGTATAATATGCATGTGTATAATATTAAGTATTTCGCCCGGGAAAGCATCCCCAAAAGGCTTAAAGGGCTGGGTACAAAACGCCTGGACAAAATTCTGGTCCCTGTCCTGTCATTTCTCCAGTGGGGTGACCCGGTCAAAAAGGGAGGCGGATGGACCCCCAAATCCTGGAGAAGATGACCCGGAAAAGTTCTTCAATTTCCTCTACCCTTCCGCCCATGTCCGAAGACAGGATCTACTCTTTCAGGAGGGGTCGGAGAGGAGGTCAAGTTTTAGTTCGGGGACTTTTATCACTTGGATTGATGATACAATTGTGTATTGGCAGGAGGAATGCCGGCGGAGGAAGATGGAGAAGGCTGAAGGTAAAAAAGGAAGCCCGATTCCCCGGGGATTTTTTTTTTATCTGCGCAGGCAACATTTTTATTTTTAGATTTCCTACTTTCATCCGCTTTTAAAATGTAATTTTATTATGCACTTAGAGCAACCTACTACTACCACGCCTTCAATGTCCCCGTTTTTCCGTCTGTGGTACGAAGGCCTGGAGAAAATGGGGAAAGACACCGGCAGGATGTTTGGGAATGACACCAAGGAACATTTTGGGAAGGACATCAAAGGACATTTTGGGAATGATACTAAAGAAAATTTTGGGGTGGACATCAAAGAAAATTTTGGGAATGACACCATGACCTTTTATAAGAATGGAACAACCCGGCAAGGGCCAGGTCTGGGCTTGCCCTTGGCCTTGCCCAGTGAGCTTACCCCGTTCTTGCCCAATATTGATTTTCTCACGAAACAGGAGGACAAATTTTTTAATCAATTCGGCGGTGACATTGAATATTTCATTCCCTTGATAGGCTTTGGATTGCCCTTTGATGGTGAAATGACCCTTCTAGGCTTTCATGGGTTCAAGGGTCTTTTCCCATACAAATGATTTTTTATATTTTTTCTTTATGTGCAAATGATTTTTTATTTTTTTCTATATATGTATGTGCAAATGATTTTTTATTTTTTTCTATATATGTGCAAATGATTTTTTATTTTTTTCTATATATGTACAAATGATTTTTTTTATTTTTTCTATATACAAATGATTTTTTTCTTTTTTTCTATATATTACGTACAAATGATTCTTTTATTTTTTCTATATACAAATGATTTTTTTTTCTATATATGTACAAATGATTTGTTATTTTTTCTATATGTGCAAATAATGTTTTAATTTTTTCTATATACAAATGATTTTTAAATTTTTAATTCATCTTTATATTTTCCCAATTATTCCTCTCAATTTTGTATTTGCGTATTTTCTTCATTATATCTTTTAGTATTTTTTGTGTTTTATATGGATTTTAACCAGCAATCGTCAGTTCATTCCAAAATAAAATTATCTGATGGTGCTGATATGTGTATTTCCCAAATGAAAATTATTCCTGGTGTTGCGTACAAAGTTGGATGACTGTTTGACATTTTTTAGCGTGACAAATCTGGGCGCATGATTTATTATGTACACACACGTAAAATATTCTGGTGTATTGACAAAAAAAACGTGTTTTGCAATGAGACTTTCATTCCATAAGAGCATCATCTTGTGCTCCGACTCCATAAGAAAAGGTGGACTAGTAGGGGAAATAAAACGTCAGAGCATCTCTACGGAGCAATCAATGAAAGTGATGCTCGAAATAAAAAAAATTGTGTCTTTATATAATTCTATACTTTCTCTTTCTCTCTCTCTCTCTCTCTCTCTTTCTCTCTCTCTCGCTGTCCCTCTCTCTCATCCTTTCCCCGGTTCGGTTCTTCCGTCTCTCCCAATTCGGGGGCTTCCTATCCTTTCTTCTCTTGCTTTCACCTCCCACAAAGCCACGACGGAGCTGTGTATGGAGCTTTCTCCAAGCTCGGAAAGCCATCACTCCTCGTTATACATATTTGGTGATGGATGGAGTGGAGGAGAGGAGAGAGAGAAACCAGAGAAAGGAAAGAGCTTTAAACATGTCATATATACAGAGAGAGAGAGAAGAAAGAGAGACAGAATCACATCACACAATCACATCCTCGCTCCATCTTCGGGCGTGCCCGGTTTATTAGGTTAAATGCCCGGGGAAGATAAATTCATTGAGTTCTACTCGTTATCATTGCTTCACTGCTGCCCTTTTGCCCTTTATATGTATGCACTTCCTTTATTTTTATTATGAAATGCCTATGTTTACATTACATACATATGTAAATGCAATTGGGACTCGTGCTTTCCCTGACTCTGGCTCTAAAGTAATTTATTTAAATTTAAATAGTAATTTAAAATTTCTTGTATTTTTTTATTTCACATTTATCCTTGCTCCTTCGGGTATATCCATGACCACGGGGCGACAATAACATTACAGTGGAGTCCCTCTACAACAGCACTGAGGGGAATGGCATAAAAAATATTGTTGCAGGAAAAAGTTGTTATATAGAACATAAAATATGTACCTTGTATATGTCCGGAGAGCGGAAAAATAATGTTGTTACGGAGAAATGTTGCTGTAAAGAGACTTATAGAGAGACTCCACTGTACATAAGATTGTATTGACTTCCCCTAATTATAACATATTATCAGCATTGGTTTATCGTGTTATCTAAATTTATAATTTATGGCAACAGATTGAAATCTATCTGGGTTTATTTCATCTGGGAGATTTGGGTGGTTGTTTTTTTCTAGTGGAATAAATTGGAGAGGAATTATTGCGGGCATAACATGCATTCCTGATAATAATTTCCTGTAATAATTTCTCCCAGTTGTGCCATCGTAAAATGGTAAATTACGGGTAAACCGGAGAAGTATGTCGTTATATACTATTTAGCGGCGGTTGCTTCACGTTTGAGTTGGTCAAAATTGCGATGAACTTGAACTCCAAATGGCAATTACAAAAGGGTTTAAGTATAATCTCCTTTGGGAGCTATTTATGTACTATGAATTTATGGGGAACTAGAATTTTTGTATAGGAATTGAGAATTAAATACAATGGAATATGTAAAAATGGCATATAATGTGTAATATTTAGTAGGCATATTCGGCTCTTTCAAGTGTGTGGATTGACGCATTTATGTATGTATTTGTTTCTGCACAGATAACATTATTCCGGGTGTGACTTATGGGAATGCTTGGCACGGGATAAAGATAGTAAAATGTAATAATAAATCACGGATGTGCAAAATTTTGTTTACAATGCTAAATTAATGCTTTCAACAATTAGAGGTGAGATTAAATCATGAGAATCAAGTGTTTGGATTTAATTAAATTTCTTACTTTGACGTTAAACATATGACACGTGCTTCATATGATGCATATTTGCTGGGAATGACATTTTATATAAGAATTGACTGTAAATGTACTGTCCAAGTGATTTATGATGGAATATATTGTTTTCTGTGCGTAATCCGTTCTCGTTATTTGGGGGATATAATTGACATTTTTTATTGTGCTAATCCCGTGAGAACATAAATTTGTCACTGTCTCACTTCTGCTTAGGAACAAAGTAAAAAGCCGGCATGAAGATCTTATTTTTTTTTAAATGATAAGTCTGATAAGGACGGATTTTAGGTGTCGGACTACCCTGAATGCATCGACTTTTTCGCGGTAGTTGTTCTATCCGACTTTGGCCGAGACCCTGGTCACTTTGGGCACATTTCTCTCCCAAAACAAAATTTTTTCTCTCTAAAAATGAGAACCTTGCATTTAATTTGTTTTCTTGTGGGGATCCACTTTGCCTTCTCCCAATTCCCTGAGACTGACTTGATTTTTGATGGCGGGGAGCTTGGTATTCTCAAGGGGGACCAGTATGTGACGTCCGTGCTAAATAGGCCCATCATTCAGTTGAAAGGGATTCCTTATGCTAAGCCCTTGACGAAGGACGGGAGGTTCTTGGTAAGTAAAAAAAAAAAACTTCCTTCCACTTTTTAATTTTTTTAAAATTATTCCAAATTTTTTAAAAATGTTTTTTTAATGTCTTGAATAATTGCTTGGGTTTGGTATTTAATTTATTTTATTTAATTAATTTTAACATATATAGCCATCTGAGGAACTGGACACATTGCCGCTGGTGCCTTCCCCGGAGATTTTTGATGCCTCTCGCAATGGCCCTTGTTGCCCCCAAACCTTCTCCAATATCCTCTGCATGGCCCAAGGCAGGCAAAACGAGGATTGTTTGAAGATGAACATTTACACTCCTGTGGTAATTCCGGCCTTCATACATTTGCTTTCACAATTATTTTTTAAAATTACCTATTAAACTAAATATATTTAATTAATTTTAATTATTACAAAAACATTAATTATTTTTAAAAAATCAGCCAGTTGCAACAGAACTTTGGCACTAAGCTAGATTCTTTTGCAACAAATTTCATAATTTATTCCGGATTAAAAGAGGCATTATAAGCAGCGTTAAAAAAGCCTTACATCCAGTAATTATGCCTTTATCTTATCAACGTCTCAAAGGCTCAAAAGGACATTCAAGCCCCGGGATTGCCCGTCATTATTTTCATCCACGGCGGCGCCTTTACCTTGGGCTCTGCCGACTTTTACAATGGGAACCGGCTCTTGGACGAGGATGTGATTGTGGTCAATTTTAATTACCGACTTGGAGTCCTTGGTGTGTTTTTCTATTCAAAATATATTTATTGTATTGGTATAAATTATACTTTTTTCTAATAATTGCCGAACTGAAAACAATTAACTTGAATTTAAAACTATTTTCTTCAGGATTTTTCTACCTGGAAGATGATCAAGCCCCAGGAAATGCGGCCATGTACGACATGGTGCAAGCCCTTAAATTCGTCAAGAAGTACATCCACCATTTCGGAGGTGACCCCGACCGAATCACCATCACCGGCCAAAGTGCCGGGAGTGTTTCGGTGACACAATTACTCTTGAGTCCCTTGTCCAGGAATTCCAGTCTCTTTCACCGGGCCATTGCCGTGAGTGGGACGGCCTTGAACGAATGGGGAACTACCGTAGGGGAAAAATCGGAAAAGGCATCCCTGGAAATTGCGACCATGCTCGGGTGCTACGATGGGTATTCTCTCCCGGTTAACAAACCGGAAATCGTCCAGTGTATGAAGGAGGTGGACATGCGGGAATTGGTGGATGTCCTGGATTTCTACCAGGTAAAAATCTACTATATTAATATGGCTGTAATATTTATATCAACATTAACTACATACAGATAACACTGTAGTCCCTGCTCGTAACCAACAGCAATAAAACGTAGGGTAAAGCTTGTAATTGTGGCCAACTGGATAATTAATGGCCACTCACCAATTTAATCAAGAACTACACGTAATGAAAGATAATGGAAGAAAAGGATGTAAAATTAAGAACCTAAAGCCTGCCCATATTATTCATTAATTATGGCCAGCAAATTCATTAAATTACAAATCAAAACATTTTCAAAGTTTTTTAGAGACCATTCAAATATTAATTTTACCCACTTCACTTCTTATTCGTTTTCTCGGCTTTGCGGAATTACTCAACCGGACTTTCAGGATAATCCTACGTATATTAAGTCCGTAATTACTTACAGTAATATTTTTTTCATAATTATAAATGTTTACCACAATTAAAGATGGGAATGGTCACAATTACCTGCAAACGGCCACGTTTGTGAATTTTTGCATGTTTAAAAAAAATCATAATATGAAATCAGTGAGGAGAAATTTAATAAAAAAATTTTGGTTACAGCTTAGAATGCTACTTATTAGAATCCCTTCTTCAAAATTCCTTACTTAAACCACACAGGAAGAAACCAAATTGAAAAAAAGGCTCCAAAAAAGTTTCCATAATATTAAGTGTTACCCTATATACATAAGGTGTACATACTTTGACCGTGCAATGCCCGGAAAATGATAGAACATTGTTTAAATGCCAAATTTATATGCACATTTTTTGTACAAATTTTTTTTAACCAAAGCTAAAAGAAAACAACCAAGGAAGATTAGGCTTTGACCCAGTGACTCCAGTAATTCAGGGAGAGGGCGTGACCATCGAGAAATTTTTGGATGAGGCTCCGGACGCCGTTTTGGAGAGAAAGGCCGCCGCAAATGTCCCACTTATCATTGGCTCAACCCAACACGATGGCTCCTTCGTTTTGGGCATTGAATGGAACAAATTTATCACCTTTAATAGCTATGAAAATAACCCCGTGTTCTTGAGAACGGAGCTGGTGCCCACTTTGCTTAAAGCTCTTGGTTAGTTTTTTTTCTTATAGCCAATTCATTTTTCCATTAATATATCTATTAAAAAATAAAGACTTTAAGGAAATATATCCATTAAAAAATAAAGACTTTAAGGAAATATATCCATTAAAAAATAAAGACTTTAAGGAAATATATCCGTTATAAAATACACATTTAAATATTTGCTTGATTTTGTTGAATTAAACACAAAAAATTTTTATCCAAAGGCATCCAAGACAAAACGGGCGCCATTTTCCAACTGCTGGCGACCAGCTATTTGGGCGCTGAGGCGAGAGACTCGGGTGATTTCACCCAAATGATACCTGGACTAACTGATGTAAGCGCACATTTTTTGAATTTCCCGCGTATTTTTCCTAAAAATAAAATTAAATACATTAATTTTTTTTTTAATTTTAAAACTAAATTAAATTATATATTTTGGCACAATTTTTTTTACAGCTCCACACTGTATTCTTCTTCAAAGCGGCTGCGCTCCGAACATTGGAATTACATTCCCGGTACCAGCCGAACTCTTACTGGTATAACTTCGACTACAAGGGGGCGTTCACGGTCTATTCGACGATTGTCAATATGACGAATAACCCCGTGAGAGGAGGAATTGGACATGGAGATGACCTCCTCTACCTCTTTACCATTCCCTTCTCAGACCAGTTGAATGAGCAGGATCAGGAGATTAGCAAACGCTTGGTGAAATATTGGGCTAATTTTGCGTATACGGGGTAAATCACCTTTTCAGAATACCTATAATTTACTTGTTTAAAAAGTATTTACATATATACATACGTTGGACATTTACGGGAATTGCTATAATGATGCTATGCTTCCATATAGTAATCCAAACACACCAGATTCCGAGACTAGACGAGTCAATCCACGATTTCGTCCGGAAGTGCAAAATATTGAATGGCCAGCGTACTCGGAGATGGCGCCGGCCTATGCCGTTATTAATACAACGGACACGGTTGTGGAAGGGAATCCCAGTGACATTTGGATTGGGGCCAGTGATGATTTGTGGGCTGATGTAAAGCAACGGCCCCGAACCGAGGAATAAATATTACATATTACCTTAAATATTACCTCGACCGACAAACTTAATTCTGGATACAACTTAATTATTGTTGTACTGGCTACTATAGCTATTATGTATTTCTTAGTTATATGTATGTCAAGCACATAGACCAATTTCGTTATTGTTGAAAATGTGTGGATGAACCTTTATAGTATTTGTAAAAGAGTGTTTAAAATTGGTTTTAAAAGTGCAGTTCTTCTGCGCCAAGTTCGAAAACGCGCACTCTTTATTATTTCCGGAACTTGAGCAGTTGAGCAGTCATATAAAGTTGGTCAATTATAGTCGGATATAAATTCGACACTTTGGACTGGATTAGCAATAAAATTTTACACAAAATAGACGTTCATATTATTTTTAATATTTTTGCGTGGGGCCATAACAGCAATGAGAAAATATTCAGACAATTTCTGAAATAATTTCAGGATTTTCGTCAGGCACATACAGTGGAGCATCTCTTTAACATCACTCCTTATAACAGCATATTTTCTACAACGGTTTTTCTCCCTGGTTTTTGCATCTACGAGTCCGCGCATTTAGTCGAAAACAATCCTTAGAAGCATTGGCATTGTTCACTTTATTTTCGGCATTGTATTCGCTCGATGCACTATGCTGTTATATGTATAGTGTTACGTAATAAATCAGTATTAATATAAAGCTATAGGTACGTAATCTGAGCCTGTCTTTCATACATACGTATGTACATACATATACATACATACAGATGCATTTGTATATGGGTGTATGTGTGTAGCGCATATGTTCTATAATGCAAATTTATTTTTAAATTTATTTTTGGTTACACACAAATATAATACATTCCGGCTAAAAACGGAAATGGAAAAACGAGTTTCCTGTTGTTATGAAATTTTAATGGTTTACGTAAAGCGGAATAATTTATATTTAATTGTGTGGCTGTATATAAAGATACTTTCACGATAATTTCAGTCCTAATTACATCCTATGGTTTTGGACCAACAGAGCATCCTAAACTGTCCTTTCTCTAAATATTCCAATACTAATAGGAATTCTCAGGAGGTAAATTAAGCAATCCATTTCGTTATTTAAAGTGCCAGAATCTGAGAAAATCCGGGTCAGTTAGTTTATTCTTCAGTAATAATAATTAGTTTAACTGAAAATATTACGATTAAACATGGAAAGAGCTCAAGCATACGCTAAATGTACGCAATGATATGTAGAAGATTTTAAACGAAATGCCAATTGCCGATATTCTTCCAGTTATATATGTTATGTATATACTCTTCATCAAAAGCTAGCCTAATCGTTAGTTGTAACGGTGAATTACTTTGACGATTTTCGAAACAGGAAGGAATGTAGCTGGGCCTAATTTGTTGTCAGGCTATATAACGAGTCAATATACCTTCGATGGTTGGCCAAGATACGTATACCTATTACTTATTGGCATGAAGGTGTGGTTTCCTCTTTTTTTCATATAAACAATAATTTCTTCCGTGTGTCCACGTGGCTGTTTTTTCAGGGGACAATTGTAAGTGTCAAGTATCGGACAACGGAATTGCTTTACTAATAATTGTGAATAATAATTGCCTATAGTTATAGCTATTCCTGTATTTGTGACAGCAACGCATATCACCTCGTATCTGCATATTACATGTAGAACCTTGCACCAACTTGAACCCGCAAAAAAACCAGGAGTTTAATCAATTTTGTCATCTTCGGTCACAAATTGTCAAACATTTGCTTGTAGTTGCATGAAATCAAGATTTCCCAGATGTCACAGCACTTTGACACAAGTTTTAATTGTGATAATCAAGCTTGCATAAATGGAAACTCGTGCGGAAAAAACTGTCGTGGTAGACAGTACGCCACATCAAGGGAAAGAAGGAGAAATGGAATACCGCGGAAGTGAACGAATCGATGTCCTCCTCCCGAAAAAAATGTTTCGTTTTCTAACCAGAAATCTTCGTTTCGGTGAAATGTTTGTCGGAAATCCATATAGAGCGGAAGGCGGGCGGTATTTTGTGGTTCCAAAGCCACGGTTTTACATTTGGTGCTGTCACATGATCTTGGCATCCTTCTTTGGCATATTTGTCCTTGTCCGGTGCATCCAAATTCACGTGGACAAATCGAGGAGCAAGCTAGAAAGGATTTACATGCAATTAATGACCACGTATTGGTTGCTGTCGGTGATGTTCCACACGGCTTTGATGAAACACCTGAAAGCGTTGCCTTTGTGTGTGAATCACATTTTGGAGATGACCAGGAAACTGGAAGGTAATTGTAAAGCATTGAAAAGTAACATTGCATTTAGTATAATCTAATTACTGATTTTTCAAATTTATAATGCTGATCAAATTATTTTTCCAGAGAAATACGTGATTGCTGGGGCTCGAGTGCCCTTGGTACAAAAGGCCGTAGTATTGGTGATGGATGCCATGTATCACGTTTTGAACGTTTCCATGGTGATGCTCACTCTCAATGCCTTCCTTCGTCCGAAGTCACCGGAATTCTTTTCTTCGTTGGTGGACGACCAAAATTTATCGATTGGAGTTCGGATTTTGGCTGCAGGGGCTATTTTCTATGTTGCGTACTTGTTCACCGCCACTTCTTATGCCTTTATATCTGCCGGGTTCCCCCTCTTCGCCTTGGTTGCAACAATGATCAAAGAGCTCAGGTATGCGTCCACAGTAGGGATGGAAACGGTCCGACTTGAATCAAAATGCTTAGTTGGGTTCGTTTCAAAGCCCGAATCGAATCGAAATTTGGAATTCAGTGATACAAATCATTCAATTCAATCCGGTTGGATTCAATCCGTGGATTGACTCGAATCATGACTCGAACGATCCAAAAAATATATTATTGTGACATATTTTTTCCACTTGTTGACAATTTTAAGCATACATATACAGTAGACGTTATAACAACCCTGACGGGAAGGGTAAAAATGGTTTTTACATGGCAAAGTTGTTATACGGAACATTTAATATGTACACTACATATACACAGGGCTGAAAAATAAAGTTAGTATAGAGTAAAAGTTGTTATAAGGAAAGTTGTAATAGAGAGAGTCCACTGTAATGAAGTCTAATAATTTGCCACTTCAAACAAATGTAAGTAAACGTGGTATAATATTTACCGTTGGTTTACATTTTCCGCGATACAGTGGACTGTCTCTATAACAAGTCTCTTGATAACAACATTTCTCTGTAACAACATTATTTTTCCAGCGCCTCGTACATCTAAAGCACATACATATGTACATATTGAATGTTCTATATAACATTTGTTGTATATAGCAATGTTCTATATAACATTTCCTTGAAACAATATTTTTTGCCCCAACCTTCAGAGTTGTTATGTAGAGACTCCACTGTATTTTGACGATGTCGTTCGAAGTTATGAATAATAATTTGAATTTTGGATGTACATATTGTAATCATAAATTCCAACTAAAATATTAGGCTGACGAAAATATGAATAATGAATAGTATTTCAGATTTAAATAGAGAATTATGACTCTAATTCCTATTTGAATTCTAATATCGATTCGGAAGTCATACCTGACAATAAACCAACAAATAAATAGTAAATGTTATGTAGTTATTGTTTGATGTATCTTGATGTATTTCAGCCCAAAAATGGCAGAAGTCACCACGGACGCATTAAGAGAATCTGACAGCAAATTCCACATGTACCAGCAGCTTCGAATTCAAACGAAGTTGATCAACGAGGTGATGAACGAAATGGTCCTTCCTTTCTACAAGTACGCCGGCATCGTCCTCATTGTTCTATGTGCCTACGGGGGAATCCGCTTCCGAGGCTCGGAGGCCTTTGCCCTGGCCTATATGGCATTGTACACAACTTCCATTCTCATCGTCATCTTCAGCTTCCTGGCCGAGTTTCATTTCAATAGTACGAAACTTCTGGTGGAATGGAAGGGAGAAATATTTTTGGGGGAATCCTCCCTTCTGCGTGAGGATAGAAGGCGTGTGATGTCACTTCCGCCCGTAAAGGCCATTATGAGGGGGCAGTATTTTGTGGATAAACGCATGGTTCTCCATATGGTGATGATTATCAGTGTACACACGATTGACTTTCTCCTGGCCAATCCCTAAAATTATGTCGTAACTCGTCATATTCATGGTCTGTTTACATCGGAGTCAAATCGTTCCTAAAAGGTTGCACTGACACAGATTTTTTTAGGTAAATTATGTAGCAGCAATATGCCTAATTTGGCATACATGTGCACTCGGTCGAATGTCACTGTAACGGCCTCCCTTATAGCAGTTCTCACTCTAAGCAGCAGCCCAGAATGTTCTTCTGACAAACTTTCTCCGGAGCTAAACATGGAATTGCTGCTTTGTATTAATTTTCATTTCTTTAACGAGCAAAAAATACTGCTTTAGAGGTTACTGTTGTAGCGAGAGTCGACTGTAGTTGATTTTATAAATGCAACGAAGTAATCCAAATGAAATCAGAGTAGTGTAAATGCATACAAGTAGGTAAATCGTAAACTACATATTTAAAAGTATTTTGTATTTGCTATACACATTATATACTTTATTTCCCTAATCAAAACCTCTTTTAATAATGAAATGCTGCTATTTAGATACGTTGTACAAAATTTTGGGAATTAAAAAATGCGTGTATTGTATTTACGGACGACTCAAGTATGTAGCTGCTCAATGGTGTGCTTTGTATTTTCTTAGGGATTGTAGTGAATTTCAGTAAATAAATTTATTCATAAATATGAAACCCTCAGAGTATTCATGGCATCGTGCAAAGTCTATTCATTGAATACGAATATTGCTAACATTTATTTGCTGCAATCTAACTGAATTTAACTCGGTTCTTTCTCAGGTGGATATTGTCCCACTTTCAGAAATATCGACGTGCAATTTTCTGGAAGGATTTTAGTTTGTCCATTTTCAAGCACTTCCCTAAAAACCCCTCAAAAATTGAATTATCTAAATTTCTATATTTTTGACATTCGACTACAATTTATTGTTAGCAAATTTTGCTATGGTCACTAGAAATTAGTTTAATGGCCCGAATTTAAGAAAACCTGAAATTCTTATTCTTCCGTATTTCAGGTGTCTTGAATTTGGAGAAAGCATTTACAATTTTTTCGTCTGCCCACATTCGGTGGAGGGACTGAGACTGGGGTTTAACTATAGCCTATAGCTTATATTTAGTGCAATCTATCCCGCTGTATTAAGTTTCAAGCCGGCGTTTACATACGTGTAAATTCGTTATTGAATGCAAAGTATGAAAATTCGACGGCTTTTATAATGAAAAATGCTTACTGGCAAGTACTCATAACTTCCCCGTTATAGAGAAAAGCTGTTATAAAAGCATCAGTTTAGAGAAGGATTTTAACATTGCAAACCTTCCGGGAGGATTCGTGCTGACCTTCATGATGCAAAAACTGTTATAGGAAAGCCTATTATTATACAGAGAGCTGACGTTCGATTGTGTACTTCGTTCACTCCTAAGATTGTCCCTCTGGCTGTACCTACGAAATGTGGAGGACGCAAAAAACAATTGCACAATCAAAGAATATGTGGGCCGGCTTCACTTGTCGACAGGATGTACCTTTAATGTTAGGTAATGCACATGTTTTTGTGTAGGTTTGATTCAACTAGATTCGTCTTAGTTGAATTAGCTCTAGCACTTAAGTTGAACGTTTATATGTATTGCTCAGTCCTCCACATTATAGGTACAGTGGAGTCTCTCTAAAACAGCTTCCAAGGGAACCCAAAATTGTAAAAGGATTGACTTTCTCCTGGCCAATCCCTAAAATTATGTCATGTCTTGTCATATTCACTGCGTTTGCATCGGTGTCAAATCGTTCTAAGAAGGTTGTACTGATCCAGATAATTTTGGGTAAATTGTGTGGCAGCAATATTTATAATTTGACGTACGCATGCATATGCAGTCCACTCTCCCTATAACGGCCTCCCTTATAACAAGTCTCACTCTAAGCAGTAGCGAAAAATACTCTCCTTGCTGACTTTCTCCGAAGGTAAACACAGGAATGTCTGCGTTATATTAAGGTTAATGCAAAATTTGCAGTTGATAGGGCAAAATTTGTGACTTTGCAGGGCAAAATATGTGGCTTTGTGAGACAAAATTTGATGCTTTATACAATTTCTGTTGTAGAAAGGGTTGACTGTAGCAGTAGCAGTATTCTTTATTATAGTGTCAAAGTGAACAATATATAAAATATACGTTTTGGCCCTGGACTCGTACAAGCTAAAAGTCAAATCCTTTCATTACACCGTAAACAAAGCCAGTCGTAACCTAATAGCAAGTAATTACATTTACATTGGTTTAAATATTAAAGTAAACTATTGTTAACTTTTGCGTGACGTAAGCAAATAATTAATAATCCCTTTCAAAAATGTACCATATCTAGTAGTTTGGAGCCTCAGTTGCACCGGAAGACTGTTCCAAACGAAACACTAAAAATACGTTTCTTTCTGTTACCTTACGCCAATGAGGTCGGTTAACAGAGTAAGAGTAAGAGCCATTTGCCCTAAAAAAATTTGGATAAACTTTCACGATAATAACCGCATTTATATACAATACCGAATGCCCATACATAACACAATTAAATATGAATTTGACATTATGACGTAGGATTCGTTCGTTAATGCTTGGAATATTAAAGTACATAGTCATACGAATACGCAGTACTTGGTACCTTCGGTTTAGCCCTTGGGTTATTTAAATGCTGCAGAAAACTTTCCAGCTTAGTTTAGATCTGATCCCATCCTGATTGGGCTGAAGTGTTCCAAACTATAGCAAGCAATAATCATTGTGGGATAACACATATACGCATTTATCACTGACATCTTAGTATTAATATCCAGCAACCGTCTTATACTTAAAAAAGCACCCACAGATTTACTGATTTTCTTAAAACACTTTTAGAATTTTCTGCAAATAAATTTATCATTCAGATATTCAGAAATACGCCCAGATAGTTAAACGACTATACTCTCTCAATTTCTACACCATATACAATTGTTTGGCTGTATATACATCAGCTTTTGATTTATTGACATATTTAGTTTCTTCCGTACTAATTGTACGGAAGAAACTCGTCCACAATGCGATTCTATTCAAATTCACTTATATGCCCTGAAACAGATTTGTTAAAGTAGTATTTGTCATAAACATAGCCAAGTCATCAGCATAAGCTGGGTATGTAATCAATAGTAATGCTTAATGCTGCTGGGAATGTCCGAAAATAATATGTTAAAAACTAAAGGGCCAATTGAAGTACCGGCTTTATATTGTTTATGTTGTTTAAGTTTATATTTAACCAGTTCATTACTGACTGCATATTTGTTTTACACATGATAGCCCTAGCAACAAGGATGGTTGCAATGAACTAGTAAAACAAAGGAGAAAGCAATAGCGTGGGGATTGTCGTGGGGATTTCTGTGATGGAGAGGGCTGGGAGAAAGATATTGTTGTTGGTATCGGAATTCGGGATGGCAGTCACCATTATGGCTCTCGGAGTCTTCTTTAACATGAAGGATCATGACCCAGAAAAGGCAGCGTCCTTGTGTGGTGGAGAGGACTGGGAGAAAAAAACTGGCAAAAATGCAGTAGACATTTTACTGTACAGTCATTTCGCTCTATAACGGACCTCTTTATAGCGGTTTTCGCACTATAACGGTGTTCACAAAGTTGCCCGAGACTATTTCAATGGTAAAATCTTCCTCTATAACGATTAGTTAATAGCGGTTTTTTCGTTATAACGGGGAAGCTCTGAATCCCCAACCAATAAATGTCTTTTGCTATAACGGTTTTCGGCCACGCCGTCACATGCTATACCGGTTTTTAAAATATATTAATCCCCCGCCATAAATTCCTTTTTGCTATAACGGTTTTCGACCACGCCCTCACACACTATACCGGTTTTTTCAAATATATCAATCCACTGCCATAAATTAAGTTTTGCTATGACGGTTTTCGGCCACGCCCTCGCACACTATACCGGTTTTTTCAAATATATCAATCCACCGCCATAAATTCCTCTTTGCTATGACGGTTTTAGGCCACGCCCTCACACGCTATACCGGTTTTTCGATAATTTCGAATCCCCCGCCATGAAAATCGTTTTTTAACGGTTTTCCTTATACCGGTTATTCTTTATAACGGTTTTTCTGGCTGCGTTTTGCTAAACCGCTTTAGAGAGAATTGATAGTTCATGCTATGATTATATACAAAATATTTATACGTATATAGTATCTACATAAATTGGGGAAGTGCAAAATTTAATCTCTATACGCAACCTTAGTGCATAAATTCGTCATCTAGTTCAACAATTCACAAATTGTCTATTGTATCGCTTTATTCGGGCATAGAAGTTTTGTTTGCGTAGTTAGTATAATTTATAATCACGAAAGGTAGAGCAAGATTTATTCCTTTAAAAGCAATTGCTTTGTCTTCCGATAAATATAATTCGTTTGACACTTCTGGAATCAGTTATTTGAGGATGCAATCAGCTGCGAATGTATTTTCCACGTAAGATACATATTAACTTATTTAGATTTTTAAGTGTGACATAATAAAGAATACTTAAAAAAACTTTTGACCAACACCTTGTAAATAATTATAAATAATATATATTTTTATATAGCGTATTAATTTTATTCGAATACATAATAACCAGCGCAAGAAAAAAAATTGTGGATGTGATATGTTTAGATCATTATGAAAGAATTTTGGACGATCAACTTGTGTATTAATGCAGCGTGGAGATTATCAGACTTTTGCACTTTACCATCGATATGCTTACTGTGTATAAAATTAAATGTAGGTACATATATATGCATGGCATGGAATTCATTTCAAAATTGAAACGTGTAGTACATTGCGTATTTTTGCTTACAATACAATATGAACAAACATGCTATTGTTTTAATGCATTTCCCATTTCTGTATAGGAAAAATACTTCCCTGATGACAAGTTGTGTTCAGGAGTTGAAGGAATTTTGCGTAGAAATCTCGGTTTATAACGGGACCTTAAGTTGGATAAATTACCTATGCAAAGTGTGGCTTATGATGCTATCTGTTTCCTGCCTATTTTCTGCTATACACCTCAGCAAGGAAAATCCGGTTCTGGGACTGCCATGGGCATTTGTAGCTCTGTTCGCCTCTGATGGTTTCGACGTTGTCTTTGGCCAAGGCTACCAAGTGCCTCAGCAAGTGGATGAAATCAAAAGGTCGATAATTTACAAAATCCCCAAAATGTCTACAAATGGTGTAGACGTTTGGACGTCCCAAAATTCAGTTTACTTGGAAAAGCGCATCCGAGGAATTGGGAAATGTGAGCTTAAAATGGGGAATTTCAATGCGATGGAGCGGAATTCCACACCCAAATTCGTGGGCTTCGTGATTGGACAAGTGTGTGACTTGCTCCTTCTGTAAGTCAATTGGGCTGTCATCTGTCATATAACACCACACAAAAAATGGTTATGGAAGATAGCCTTACGAAAAGTGGAAAAAGTATGCCTTTTATTACTAATGTGTATTTGCCGGAAAAATCTATGCTCTTTATGCAATAAAAATTTACGGTTTTTATCCTTATAAAAAATGTGTCTTTGCCGGAAAAGATTATGCTTGAAAAAGCTACAGCTATCTTTTCTTCGTATGTACAAGATCGTGATAGATTTCAAAACAACATGCTGATTTTGACCTCATATTAATAGTAAACAAATTACAGTAAACTGCCTTTTTTGTACACAATGCAACTATTTCACAGAAATTGTTGATTTACCATTTTTATCCCAATTTTTTGGAAATATGCTCTATTTTCTGAGGTATCCATTTTTTTATTTTGTTTTTTATGGATTATTTTTGCGCTAATTTGTTTTAAACTATATAACTTAGAATAGGACAAAATGGTGTAAGACGTATAGTTGTTTGGAGTATGCTTGTTGTGGGGTGCAGTATATTTGTATTGTATATAAATATGTACTATAAAATACCCACAATAATATAGAAATGTATCTGTATAATTTCTGATTTCTGAATATTATATTGAATAAAACAAGCAAGAATTGGTGCAAAATCCAAATAAATCCAAGTTCTTTGAGAAATTCATTAGTACATACCAACATTCATATACATAATACAATACAGTGGAGTCTCTCTATAACAAGTCTCTTTATAACAACATTTCTCTGTAACAACAATATTTTTCCAGCCCCTCGATGCCCTCGAACATGTAAGGTGCATATTGATGTTCTATTTAACAATCTTTCCCTGTAACCATATTTTTCGCCCTTCCCTTCAAAGTTGTTATGTAGAGACTCCACTGTAGTCATTTAAGGTAAGTGGCGTAGGGGCTCTGGCCCTAGCCTGCAATGTCATTGCCGAACCAGTATATGTGTAGTACATAGTTACAATTTACAATACAGTGGAGTCTCTCTATAACAGCATCCAGGGGAACCCTAAATTTTGCTGTTATAAAAGGAATGCTGTTATTGAGAACACAATTATTATGGATTCTATGTATTTATGTGCTGCGAATTTCATGACGTTATGAAGAACATGCTGTCATAAGGGGTGCTGTTATGGAGAGACTCCACTGGCTAATTAATAGCTATAGAAATCCAAATTCCGACGGATTTTTATGGAATACATTAGTTGATTTAGGGTTAGCTTTGCCACGGCCACGGCCTTTGGCATGCTCGACATGCGATACATTCAATTTTTGGGTCGTTGATGTTCAAAAAAATTATTAAAAAAAATTATAAAGTCACATAAAAATTCTGTTAATCACATATCACATTACACTAACGGAGCACCTCCAAAATGAGCAGGATGATTGCAAAATATAAAAATGCAGGCAATGAATATTAATAATAATTATCCCATTTTTATGTATTTTGTATTTCCTCGGAGACGCCAAGCTAGCATTTGCTGCATGTGTCCCGATGCGTTTCACGGGTTTTATACCACATAGTATAAGGATACTATATGTACTACATACATATTTACATATATACATGCAAACATAAATATTATGGTATGTACAATGCAATGCTGCTATAATAAATTATAACATGATACATAAGTTATTATAAATATGAGTAGGTATATACCTATATAAAATCAGGCGTAGTTGTTATAAAACAAAAAATTAAAAGTTAAATCTAAAGATCTTCTAAACTATACCTTATTTTTTCTCATTCTTTTAGCCATTATTATTTTTTATCCACGAATTGTATGTACATAAAATTTCTCATGTCTAATCTTGGGGCAACAAAGAACAAGAACTTCTAGCGGCAAGTATGTACATATAGAGGATTTCGGAAAATCTTGCATGTATGTAGTATGTACATATGGTAGTATGGGAGACGGGATCACGGGATCTAAAAGCTAGAAGGTATTATAATGGGAAGCACAGGATTAATTCGGAATCGGAATATTTGTGTACACACATTCTAAAATATATGTATGTATGTACATGCTCCAATTGTATGCCGACATGTTGATGTATACCTATCCACTTGACCTATTATGGTGCATCTCAGTCTCAGTGCTCCTGCTCTAATCCAATGGATTAGTAGAATCACGCATTCGGAAAATTCGGATTAACAATTGGACAGCATATCCAAAATTGCACGGAAACAATTTCTACAGGATTTTGGTATGCATATCACATTTTATCATTATTTAAATAACATTCATCATTATTTGTCTACCCTTTTCATATCATCGCAAGCCCTGTAATTCCGGCAGATATAAAAGCCTCCTCCTACACTCACCACCACCAATTCAGGCTTCAAATTCTCCAGGATGTCAGCCAGCCTGTCTCTGCCCTCCCTCCGGGGCAGCAAAAAGGGCGGAGCGTCCAGGACGAAGGTCCACCCCAAAAATATCGTGACCGTAGACGTCTCCAACACACTTTCCACGGCTAAAGCCATCGTTCGCAAGGCTTCCATCACCAGGAACAGCGCCAAGACTCAGAAGCTTACCAGCAATTTTAGAGGGGCGGTGGAAAGAGCTGTGAAAGTATGCTGTTATATTTAATATCCACAGAAATTCCTTAAATATTATCGGACAAATAAATTCCTTTGTACATACTCCAGAAGAGGCCCAATCACGGTTGTTTGTACGCAGGAGGGGAAGGTCTTCAAAGTGGACAGGAATAGCGCCTACAATCAAATCCGTCGATCCCTGCTTAGCAGAGGGTGGCTGGACAAGGATAGGATCCTTCTGGCCTCTCCGGATTCTCCAGCAGCCAGCTTTTCCTTGCCGCAAAGTACAGTGGAGTCTCTCTATAACATGCCTCTCTATAATACAATTTTCCCTGTAACCCAAAATTTCTCATTCCCTCGTCGCATTTATGCATTATGAACTTGCTCTATAGAGCAATTTTTCTATATAAACAACATTTCTGTGTAACAATACAGTCGACTCTCGCTATAACAGCACCCTATAAAGCATCAAATATCGCTTGTTACAGCGAAAAACTGTTATAGAGAACAGACATTCCTATGTTAACAAATGGAGAAAGTTTTCGAGGGGAGCATTTTTTGCTGCTGTTATAACGAGAGTACTGTTATACAGGGGACTGTTATAGAGAGAGTCGACTGTATATTTTTCCCCGTCCTTTACAAAAGAATATACGTGTTAGAAGTTCCCTGTGACAACATTCAATTTTTCGGCGGGAAAAATGGTGAAACTATAAGCACTGCGCTGGAGCCAATAAGTCATCAAGTTTTAAATGGAATTCTGTTATTTGCATTAATTAAAGCGCATAACACAGGCAAATAACAGCCTTGTTAAAATGGGATTTTTGTATGTTAGTAGCATTTTGTCCCAAAATTATTCATGTTCTGTGTAATAACATTTCTCTATACAACAACATAATGCGTCCGTCCTTTGAATGTTGTTATAGAGAGACTCTATGCAGTACATGAAGAAAAGTATCACCTATCCCGTTTTAATATTAGAAGGATTATTATAAAAAAGAATTTTGATTAAAGTAAATAAATTTTAGTTCGATTCGTTTCGAAGTCGAAACCTGAATCGGATCAAAATTCGCAATTCGATACCGATTCATGAATTCATGAAGCAAACGATCCGATTCGGTTCCATTCAAGGTCAGGGATTGAATCGAAACAGGATTCAAACAATCCAAAAATATATATTATTGCGACACATTGTTTTCCCTTTTTGAAAATGTTAATCATGTAATGAAATCTAATGTGTGCCACAGTGCCACTTCAAAAAAAATGCAATTACCTTGATATAATATTTACCGTTGGTTTGCTGCAATATTTTGATGGTTATTGTTATTGTTATTCTGCTTCGAAAGAATATCCAAAAAATTTGTATTAAATAATGGATCGAATGAATCCAATTTTAGTTAAATTGTATGATCCGATTTATATCTCAAATTGAATTATTTGATTCCATTCACGGTTTCGAAGCGAGTCAAATTCTCAAGTATTTGAATTGAATTAATTGGAATTGAATAAAAAAATCCGATTCAAAATCGAATCGTTGCCATCCCTAATTTCTTGATAAAACATTAATTTGGTCGTATTAGGCGTCTATTCCCCGAAAAATGACTTTTTCAACGCCACAAATCAAGCCTGGATATCGCGAGTGGTGGACCGACACCAGCCAAACTTCCTCTGGTCCTTGGGAAGACACTCGATTCCTTTTACAGAGCTTCATCCGGATCAAATTGTGAATCAATTCCCGCAGTCCATCATCACGACCAAAGTGGGGATAATTGCCTGCCTCCAAAATTCTCATTGGGTGAGCGAGGCGGGGATTGCGAATACGTACTTCCCCCGATGTTACCGTCTGGCCTTGGCCGAGGAAAAGGCGGCCTTCATCAGTGACTTCCAACTCACCTCCTGCCTCGCATTCCTCCAATGGATTGTTGGGGCCTATGAGGCGGACACGGAATCGGGGGTCACATCTCCGGAGGGGAAATTACAGCCTTTCTGGGTGGAATTTGCCACGGCTCAAATCTTGAATTATGCCAAAGTCCGAAATCACGAGGATCTAGATTGGGCCACGCCCCCATTGATCCTTGTGACCGGAGATTGGGACACTTTTTACCAAGTCCATCACATGCTCGTCTTTCAAAATGAGAAATTTGCTGGGGAGAATCCCTTGGTAATCTAGACAATTTTGAACCTTCATTATTATTATGGGGAGAAATTATATTCTCTGTATATTTTGGTCTTATGCCCTTGATGAAGATTTTCTACAGACTTTGTACAGCAAATCCAAATTGGCCCTCCAATCCGTGGCTCCTTTTTGGCCTCAATTGAAGATTGATGGGACGAACAATCTTTGGATTTGCAAGCCTGGGGCATTAGCCAGGGGCTCGGGGATTATGGTCACGAATAAATTCCATAAAATACTCAACCTGATTGCACCCACCAATTCCAAGCGGACAAAGAATTGGGTGGTCCAGAAATATATTGAGAGGCCCTTGCTCATTTATAAGACGAAGTTCGATATCCGGCAGTGGTTTCTGGTTTCTGAATGGAACAACATGACCGTGTGGTTTTACAGGTATTTGTCCAAAATTAATTAACTAGTTCATTAATGTACAAAACAGTATACATACAGCAACATTAGACGTACATATGTATGAAATACCATCTAATAAAGGGTCAAAGGCCAAATGTATAATTTGAGCATATTTTCACCAGAGAAAGCTACATCCGATTCTCCTCGCAGCACTTTTCGTTAGAGGATCTACATGAGAGCATTCATCTATGTAATAATTCCATTCAAAAAAAGTTTACCAACGCCTCCGTGAGAGACCCGGCCCTCCCGGCGGACAACATGTGGGATAATTATACCTTCCAGGCTTATCTTCAGTATGACACCATTTTTATTTTTCGTGATTTATTTTATGCTCACTCAGATTAGACTTCCTTATTAGTCCAAGTACAATTTCGGTTTCAAGCTTAGTTCTGGTTTCAACTTCAATTTACAAAATACAATATGTACTTTAATAAAAATAGAAAACATGTACTGGAGAGTCCGGCTGCATGTTCGAAATGAAAATATAGAACCTGTAAATAATCTTTATACATTTAAGGAGCTCTATATGTAATTATTACTGTGATTAAGATGCAATGTTCTGGATGATAATTCTGGATGATAAGGGACAATGTTTACCAAAGTAAAACTGAACTTTATACATATGTATATGTACGTAATATGTAGAACCATCGGACATCCCCAGGCCTGGGACGAAATTGTAATTCCTGGAATGAAAACGGCCCTTTTGGGAGTGCTCCTAGCGGGACAGGACAAATTCGAATTTAGGAAGAATTGCTTCGAGCTTTTTGGGGCGGATTTTATGCTTACGGAGGATTTTGTGCCCTGGCTCATTGAGATTAATGCGAGTCCCTCGATGGAGGCTTCCACATCCGTGACGTCGCGGATGCGGAATCAGGTGCTCGAAGATTGTATTAAAGGTTTGATTTTTGGACAATCTTTTGTAACTTTTGTTAACTAACGCGCTACATTTTAAGCTTAATTTAATTTTTTAAATTGGCTATAAAGCAGTTTCTAGTTTCTCAAATCTCAAGTCTCAAGCTGAGGGTTTTTGAATTTATACATACATACGTGCGCTTATTATTTAATATTAAAGCTAAATAGTGCAAATTAATTTTAAAAAAAGTCAACCATATTTTTTTTTGAGGAAATTAAAAATTACCAATCTCGGACGGCTTGTTTTTTCGTAGTAATAATTGACCGAAAGGAAGATCCGAAGGCAAAAACTGGGATGTTCGAATTAATTTACCGGCAAAACAAACTCTTCCGACAACCTCCATTCTCCGTGAAATCCCTTGGGGTGGAAGGGTCAAAGAGCGGCCATAGGAATGACAGGTTAGATTTTAATAATCAGGTTCACTTCCAAGATTTTAATTTTTATTATTAATGTGTTTATTTATTTACTTAATTTAATTATTTAGGTAATGTGTTTATTTATTTACTTAATTTAATTATTTAGGTAATGTGTTTATTTATTTACTTAATTTAATTATTTAATTAATGTTTATTTATTTACTTAATTAAATTATTTAAGTAATGTGTTTATTTATTTACTTGATTTAATTATTTAATTAATGTGTTTATTTATTTACTTAATTAAATTATTTAAGTAATGTGTTTATTTATTTACTTAATTAAATTATTTTATTTATTATTTTATTTATTTACTTAACTTAATTATTTAATGTGTGCATGGTCTTTTAATAGGATTTTATAATTTTAATTAATTTCAATGCCCTCCTTTTTAGTTTTATGGTAGTGACAAAATCCCACCACAGTGACCTCGTGACCAGCTCCTCCCCCCAAGTGCTCCCGGCCAAGCGCCGCGCCAGCCAAAGTTCCAGCGCCGGGAACAAAGGCAAGTCCAAGAAAACGATTGATGTCTTCGAGCGCTTCAGCTTCGTCCACGACTCAAACAGCGTGGGAAAAGTTGAGCAGAATAAGCTGGTGATTCCAAGAGAGGTCAGCCTGGACCACATGACCCCCACGAAGCCCCGTTCGGCCATGCAGGTACGTTCCGAAGCCGGAGGATTAACTCCCAACAAACCCGGAATTTCGGAGAATCTGGAGAAGGACAAAATCCGGGTGAGTAACCCGGAAGTATACCAGCGTCGAATCCAAAGAAAGAAATCGGGGAGTAAAACTGTGACAAATACCGGGAGAAATCCTGGCATTAGAGGCCCTTCAAAAGACCCTGGGAATCCCAGTGTCACGGCCAGTCCCCGGGGAGGGGATTTGAAGGGGCGGAGTCCCAAATTCATCAAATCCAAGGCGGGATTTATTTCCAAGGGAAGTTTGAAGAAACGGGCATATTTGAAACGGAGTCGGATTAAAATCCCGGATTTTAGCAATGCCATCAACAAAAGCTTCCTCGATGCCATTCAAACCACACAAGTCTCGTATCTCCCCAAGGCTGTCGTCCAGCAGATGTTGGCTGCTCAGCGAATTGGAAATAATAATACTCCGCCTTCGGAAGCTAAATTTTCAAAGAGCTCGGGGAAAAAGGAATTGTCGGACTCGGGGAAGAAGGAATTTCCGGAGAGAACAAGAGAAGAGTTAGCAGCGGGGAAAAGGGGAGACTTATCCGGTGGGAAAAAGTCTGCTCAGCTATCCAGGAAAAAGTATTCCGGAAAATTCATAGAGCTTTCATCGGGCAATAGCGAGCAATTGTCCGGGAAAAAAGAGGAGACATTAACGGGAAATCATCAAGTGGCATTGGCAGAAAAAAATGAGGAGGTCTTAGCAGCAAAAAATCTGGAGGCTTTAAATGAAAAAAATCAGGAAGCTGTAGCTGGAAAAAAACAAGAGGCTTTAGCTGCAAAAAATCAGACGGCTTTGGCAGGACAAAATCAGACGGCGTTGGCAGGACAAAATCAGACGGCTTTGGCAGGGCCAAATCAGGAGGCTTTGGCAGGACAAAATCAGGAAGCATCACCTGGAAAAAATCTGAAAGCATCACCTGGAAAAAATCAAGAGCCATCCCCTGGAAAAAATTATGATCTACCCTTTGGAAAAAGCAATTCGTTAACTCCAGGAAAAGATCAGGAATCAGTGGCTGGAAAACTCACAGAACTCCAGCCTGGCAAGAGCGTAAATCCATCCAAGAAAATCGAGTCATCACCTCCAAAAATTTCAGGACCAACTAAAAACATGGAGCAATCACCTGGCAAGAAGGCTGATTTTCCCCCTGGAAAAAAGGTGGAAGATATACCCGGAAAAAACCTAGCAGCACCAGGGAAAATTAAAGAAACTCCTGGAAAGAGACTGGATCAACCCCGAAAAAAATCGGAGCAATCGCCTCTCAAAAAGGAGCAGTCGCCTGTTAAAAAGGAGCTTCCACCCAAACCTAAAGGATCGTCCAAGGGAGGAAAGCTAGCCGCCAAAAAGTTGGAGCACACCGACAAAGAAATGAGTGCTCAAACTCTCCTCACCATCTCATCTTCCAAGGACAATAAATTCCTAACGTCCCTCCTACCAAAGCCGGCCAATCAAAAAAAAGGTCGGCCGCCAGCGCCCCTCCCCGCGGAGTCCCAAGCCTTCCTCCAATCCGCCCCTTCCTGTCCAATTCCCGAGAGCAAATCGCCCCGGGAAAGGATCTCACCCAATAACAGGCTTCCTCTCTTCTCCTACACGGATCCCGACGGAGGCGTGGTTGGAATCGCGCCCCTAAAAGACGATCAAGGCGGGGTTCATTTCATGAAATTTTCCCCCAGGGAAGAAATCCAAAGTGAGAGCTCCCAGAAGTTCCTGGGGAATCCCTCCCTTTCTACAACGGAATTACTCCACTCCTTGGAGGAGGATGGCGGGGAAAGTGGGGAGGGGAGGCAGCGGGAGAGAATGCAAGATTTTGAAGAGTGGATGGAGCCAGAAGTCCAGCAAGAGATGATAGAAGATGAAGAAAAAGAAACTTGGAGAAAGCAAGAAGGAAAAGAGGATACGAGACACCAGAAGATAAAGCAGGAAGGAAAGGAAGATCAGAGAAAGTCAGAAGAAATTAATTCAGACGAGGAAGAGCCTCCTGCCTTGCCTCCAAGGAAACCCCCAAGGAGGCCTTTGGCCAAGAAGAAAAACCCGCTTCATCCCGTCTCTCGTGTCTCAAAGAAAAACAGTTTGGACAAGAAATTCAAAGGGGCAATCCCCGGGAGCTTTGGCAATTTAAATGCGATTAAGAAGAAAAAACTCCCGCCCACACCAGAGGGCGCTGATATGGAGCAAAACTCCACCAATCCCGACGACTTGCCAACCCATGAAATGGCGGAGAATGCTAGGGCATTTGGTCGACAGCCGGGAACAAATGAGGGTCTCCAGGAAGCGGGAAGTCCCATTAGTAGCGATGAGGAGGATGAGGAGGAAGGCGGGGGAATTCAGAAATTTTTAAAGGATGCCAGCAATAGCCCGAGTGAGGGGGGACTTAGCATCGAGCATGGGGCTACTATCACGGGCAATCGGTTCCTCTCACACATTAGGTGGACCACGGGGAATAGCACCATCACGAATCCTTTGCTGGACAGTGCCATGAAGCAGGCGGCCTTGTCTTTGAGGAGGTCCAGGAAGGTCCTGGCGGAACTTGGGGGCAAATCGACCACCGGAGGGAAAGCGGAGGAATGACAACTGAGGCGTTTACATTAAATTCGATTGATATTAATCCCTTTTTTGCGGAGATTTTTAGTCCAATGCCATATATTTTATCGGGTTTTCGGGATAATCTAAATTTTGGCCTTCCCAAGTTAATAAATCGATATTTTACATGATGCAGTACATATTATACATATGTATACGTATACTGAGGGAAGGCATCATCATTTTACATTTACATCCATTAACATTTGAAACCTAAAAATGATATTCTTGAACAATTCTTGCACCTTTTTGCAGCAAAATAATAATTGTACTGCCTGATGGCAGCAAAATTTCTTAGCTATAAAACTAGCTGGAATTTTTTCTGGCATTCGGTCTAGACATTTTCTGTGCTCTTTAAACAAGAGTCTAAAGAGTTTTAAAAGTAATTTTCTTTGGCCTGGAGATTTTTTCTCCTCTATTTGCGTGAAAAAATCTGATTTTTTTTTCGGCGAAAATCTCTGGACTTACGAGGAAAAAATAAAGCAGTTCTGGGCCCTTAAATTTGTTGTTTTAACCAAATTCTCCGGACAATCTCGCAATTTATTTGATTTGCGTTTTCATCAATTATTTCGCGGTTGTCGATATGATCATTTCCCCTGAAATTGATTGTTCCTGGTTTTCTTTGGGCCCGCCTGGCTCACCGGCTCAACATTTTTATACAACCATGACTAATGTATGCAAGAAGTCCTCTTATAGAACTCCTCCTTTAGATCGCTTTAGAACGAGAATTTATTTGCAAATGCAAACTATAAACTATAATATATAAGTAGGTTAGGAAGCAAAATGGCTTAAGTCCATTAATTTTAAGGTGTATGTACATGTACATATAATCCTTAAAAGCTTTTTGCATTTCTAACATTCGAAATTCGAACAGTAACATTAACAGTTCATACATATTACAGTGGACTCTCGTTATAACAACCCTGAAGGGAAGGGCGAAAATGGTTGTTATATGGAAAAGTTGTTATATGGAACATTTAGTATGTACACTACATATACGAAGGGCTGAAAAATAAAGTTGTAATAGAGAAAAAGTTGTTATAAGGAGAGTTGTTATAGTGAGAGTCCACTGTACATAGATATTTAGTATAAAATATTACCTATAGGTATTATAAAAATAATATTCACAATCGCAAAATAGCATTGATCTCGTTTCGTCGCCGTTGTGGGAAATTGCTTGGAAAATCTTAATGTTAATAATTGGTTGTTGAATTGACTATTGACCTTTGACTTTTGACTTTGACCTGCGCGTATTGCGTGATTGCGTCTGTTGTTGAATTTTGCATTTTCCATGATAAGATTATTACAATTGTACAATATAATACATGAATACGAATACATATGTATGTATAACAGCAATTAACAATAATACAATACACTTAATGCATGCTACCAACTACCAACGTGCACTAAAACAATTTTATCAAAAGACCCATATAACCCAGAATTTCGGAAACGTATTGGTACTATGTACTATACTGTAGTACTGCTATTAGTCTGATATTTATTAGTACCGGAAATATTATGTACTACTCGTACACAGGCAGCGTGCCCAATTCCCAGGACACAGTGAAAACACCCTCTGACCCTGGAACAATTGATCATACTCCAAAAACCCCATATCAATCCAATGACTCGGCTCACCCGAAACGGAAATCTTCTGTGGGCCAAAAGAGACTTGTCACGGACAGGGGGGAGGAAATCCCGGAGAGCAAGATCGTCCGATTGAGCACGCCATCTCCCTACAGCATGCCCCGGGCATATGTCCCTCAGCCCTTCGTGGTGCCCGAGCCCCGACCGAAATACATGGAAGAGTACTCCAATGGCTATTATTGTGGTGAGAAGTGTACCAAATGCAATGTGAGAGCACCAGCATTTTTTCCAGCCATTTATTTTAGATACATTTTCCATTACATTGTTTTGCATGTATGTCGATTCACTATAACAGCTCCCTCTATAAAAGTTTTAGTACAGTGGAGTCTCTCTATAACAAGATTTTCCCTGTAACATGATTGGTCATTTCCCAGCAGCACTTTTACACACTAGGAACTTTTTCTATATAACAATGTTTCTATAACAGCACTTCTCTGTAATTTCTCTGTAACAATATATTTTTCCCTGCCCTACACAATAGAATTACATACACGTGTTAGAAGTTCTCCATAGCAACATTTATGTTTCGTATTATTCGTCATTCCCTTGAATGTTGTTATAGCGAGACTCCACTGTATGTATTCTGATTGCACCAGACACAGACACCTGGCATTCAAGTAAATAAGTAAATATTGATATAAAGTGCACCCTATGACAGAACCCCATAAAGCAGGAAATTTTCCCTGTTTTAGAGCTAGAACCGTTATACATTGGAGTCTCTCTATAACAGGTCTCTTTATAACAACATTTCTCTATAGCAACATTATTTTTCCAGCCCCTCGGACATGTAATGTACATGTTTAATGTACTATATAACAACTTTTCCCTGTAACAATATTTTTTGCCGTTCCCTTCAGAGTTGTTATATAGAGACTCCACTGTACAGAACAGACATTTCTATGTTAACAATTTGAGAAGGTTTTTGAGGGGAGCATTTTTGCGAGCTGTTTTAAAAAGCAAGAACCGTTACAAGGGAGGCCGTTTTAAAGAGAGTCAACTGTAATTTGTTAAATCATCAGAATTATACTTGGAATTATAGTCATGTCTCGACTCCTGATTGATGAATATGCAGGGTGGTGTTGGATTACACAAAATGTGCGGGGGTTTAAGGATTACAGATTTTTTTAACAATGTAAAATGGGATTATGGATTACGGATTACACCAATGATGGGCGCCTTCCTAGAAAATAGACCTATAATAGGCCTACTTTGTAGGCAGGTGTCAAAAATACAGATATGCTGTAGGCAGGAGTCAAAACAAATAGGCTGCCCCTAATAGGCTACTGATTTTTACTAATTTTTTGCTTTATTTTGCTTTATAATTGAAAATATAGGCCTATTTTATAGGTTTTTTGTAGGCTGCCCGTTATTTTGTCTTCAAAATAGGCTAGGAAGCAGGAAGGGGATAATATGAAGGAATAGGAAATAGGCAAAATAGGCAGGCATTTTAAATGCCCATGACTGGATTACACGCCTAAAAATTGGGATTACAAATTGGGAAACCTTCCACTAAAAAATCGTGGCAATGCGGTGTTAGATTACAGATTCAAAAAAATCCGGGATTATATTTTCCTGGGATTACGGATCGCATTTAAAAAAATTGAACGTAGTAAAGTTAAAAAATTCTAAAAAACATCATCGTAACTAAGTGCACATAACATTGTGCTTAAATTAGGACAATGCAGACGAAAAAGGATTTTGTTTTTAAATGCGTTAGCAGTTTCAATTAAGATAAAGCCAAAAGTAATCCACAAATGTGGCTCTTTTTGGTGGATTACGCATTACAAATTACAATTGATTTTTCCATCACGGCAGATTCCAGTTTACTCTGCTTGAGCTGGGTTTGCGCAATCCGTAATCCGAATTCTTAATCCCGGGTTTATAATCCCGGATTATCACCAATCACCACACCCAGTTAATATTAATATTTATTTATTGCTTTGCTGTTTATGTATTTTAGTGGGAATTGCCTGCATTTAAGAGCCTAAACAATTATATAATTATATGTTAACCCAGGAAAGTCTTTTTCAATCAACTTTTTTGGCACGGTGTGTGTAGATGGGCGTGTTTCAGAAGGAGATCAATCTTGTGGTATTAACGGTAATGCTCATATTGGCCCCAGTGACCTGTTGCCTGGGCTTATTTCTAGCATTTTGCCTCTTCGAAAAAAAGTGCTCTTATTGCGGCGCCCTGCCTCCACGTCCTGAGGATTATTAGACGACGTTTTGTTTTTATTACAAAAAAGTGCATTTTTATTAAATACTAGTTTCTTCATGTGCATGTGTACCCAGGGAGCAAGGAAAACCACAATAAATAAATAAAAGAGAAAAAATCAGATGATATCTTTGAATGTCTGAATGGGAATGTAGCAAAATAAATAAAAGACGGGCGAGCAGGACTTCCTGCAAAGGTTACTTGAAATCCCCCTGCATTTTTATTAATTCCCGCCCCGCAATTTTAGTCCAACCGAATCCAAATGAGTGATCGCAGAGTATGAATAAATACGAAGGAGATCATTTTAATCACCTGACTCCTCCTCACTAATCCGAAGCTCCCCACTCGAATGGAGAGGAACCGGCATGATTTGCGACATTGACGCTGGTACTCTTTGGTTCTGGCGTGACATCGTTGGCTCTCTTCCCTTTGGACGGCTCCTGACCGATGATGATTGTCCCCGACAAATCGGTAAGGTCTCAATAGGCTGGAAGAAGAGAAAAGTCGCTTTAGAGCCCCATTTGAGAGCTGAGTTTGCTTCCCCGCCAAGTAATTGAAGGCGGAGCCAAAGGCCCCGATCGCCGCCAGGGAAATGGGCATGCTTGCAAAGAGCCCGGGCTGGATTTTCCCGTAGAGGCGGATGCATCCGAAGAGGGAAGTGACGCTGATGAGGAACTCGTAGAAGGTCACTAAAGGCATGTATTCGCCGAAGGCGGAATGGAAGAGGTTTTCCAGGATCTGGAACTTCCGGTATATAAAGACCTTTTCAGTGGTGGTTAAGCCGTAGTGGAACCTGATTTTCAAAGAGAAATTTGTTAAGAAATGTGTCCAATCGTCCAATGTCCATTCCTTCCATTCGAAATGAAAAGTCTACAGTGGACTCTCGCTATAACAACCCTGAAGGGAAGGGCAAAAATGGTTTTCATATGGAAAAGTTGTTATATGGAACATTTAATATGTACATCAAATATACGAAGGTCTGAAAAATAAAGTTGATATTGAGAAAAAGTTGTTATAAGGAGGATTGCTATAGAGAGTCCACTGTAACCAGATCACTCCATAAATGTTGTTTCATCTATAAAAAATTCCTGATATGGAATAAAAAATCTGGATACATGAAGGTTTTACAGTAAATCCTACTGTTAAGAGCAAAACTACATACAAATATTAAACACTAAAAACTATACATAGGGTAACGTTTGAAAAAGTGGCCAGTTATTTGCAAATTCTTTTCAATTTTATTCTTTCGTTGTGATTAAATGAAGAAAAGGAATTCTAATATGTATGTATAGCTACAAAGTTATACCGCTTGTTTCGCAACCGGCTCAATTGTTTATAACTTATCTACAACAAGGCGTAGACATGAAATCACTAGCTTGTTGGAGTGCTAAGAAGTGCAGCTTTCAGAATTGATGAGTATTTTTATTCAAAACATTTCCGTGTAAAAATTATGGAATGCGAAACGCGTGAAAAAAATTACATGTTAAACATATGGAGATAGCCAATCAAAAAAATATCGTTAGTTATTATAATTTAATACATATATTTTTATAAATACTATAATAATTATTCGAGTACGAGGATATAATCGCATGAAGACTTTTGCATATAAATATACGAATACGCTGTTAGGCACAACCACTGGAGAAATGTGCACACGGAAATAATCCGGCGCTGAAACACTTAAAAGGACAACGATATTGTGTTAGTCAAGGGCTTTTTATTTACGTTGAATATTTTTTAATTGTTAATGTCAATTTGACCTTGCCAACTGAGCAAAGGATCGGAACAATTAAAATAAAACCTCTGCGGGGAAATTCAATTTTGCGGCTCGTAAAAAGTTTCAACAAGAAGGATCAGTGAAAAGCTGGAAGAAAAATAGGAGTTTTCATTTAATTTACAAAAATAGCCGAAAAATTAGCAATATAGTGGAAGAAAATCCCAGAATGTAATTTAATGTCATTAAGGGTATGCTTTTGATTTGTTAACCCCCAGATGTCAGCATGTAGTTTTTTTCACGCGTTTCACATTCCATAATTTTTAAACGTAAAGGTTTTGAATAAAAATTCGTATCAATTCTGAAAGCATGCCATCTTAGCATTCCAACGAGCTATAGTGATCTCCTGTCTAGGCCTTGTTGTAGAGAAAAGTTATAAGCAGTTGAGCCGTTTGCGTTTTCCGGGAAACAGACGGTATAGAGAAAAAAAAGTACAAGCAAATCCATTACTTGGCCGAGAGGAGGTGGAGCATATTCTGAAGGTGAATAATCATGACACAGAGGGAGTACCAGGTCATCCAGCAGGTGAGACTAATGACGATCCTAAAAATTGCTTCCGTCCAAAGCAAAATCTCTGGCGTAATCCCCCCATGTTTGGCACGCAGAAATTTCTTGATTCCGAGGACCATCTGCTGGGCCATGCGCACCATAAAAATGTACACAGTGATCCGAACCGTAATTGAGTCTCTTGTCGCTACTAATTCTGCAAACAATTTAAGGCAAAATTTGTTAACCTCAAGGATCATTTCTCTTTCTCATATCACGTTCGGAATTAATCTTCTTAATAAATAATGGCGATACATTTTAAATTCTTCTGCAGGTCTTTTAATTTTTAAGCATCAAAATTGTCTTAATATTGATACCATATTACCATGCAAATATGCAATAATGAGACGGGTCATTTGGAAATTCTTCGTCTGTGGACGAAAATCAAATAAAATAACTATCAAATGGTGCTCACGTGCCCTCCGAAGGGAAAAAATGAGGTTGGTCGCGCAACAGATGGCCTTCCCATGCCTCATGAGATTAGAAGCCGCATGGAAAAAGAGGACATACATCCATAATGTGTACCAAGTCGTAATAAATTTGCTCAGACTCCGAATCATGGATGTCTTCTCTTCGTGTATCACCCGAAAAAGGTGGGAGAGTTGATACACGTCCAAAGAAATCTTCACCAGGGCGAGGAAGCTGAACGTCGCCCAAATTTTGTATCTTCGACTAGATATTGGGACACTTTGTAGTTGCCCGGATTCATCATTCCATTTGAAGGGAAGGATCATTAATAGGCAATTGATTTTTAGGGCCCTCAAAAATGTCACCCGTCCTTTGTCTTCCATTGCCAATGCCCTTATTGGCCGTTGTGTGTAAATGTTCCCTTTCCCTCGTAGTCCTGCTACCAGCCATGCAAGGAAATTGGTGTAATTCCACATATTACCTTTTTGTATTTCTTTGTTAACTAAAATGACGAGAAAACAATTAATTGGGATTATAGGAGAATTAAAATGCCCGTGGTTTGGTCCTTATATGGCAAAAATTAACAGGTTCCTGCGGTATTACGAACCAATTTTCAAATTACTAAACGACTCCTATTCACACCGATGCAGAAGGAACCTCGAAAGCCATAATTAATATTTTCCTTGTTTATAACCAAGAATTTGCTTGAGCCCGCCCCGTTCATTTCAGAAAGTCCCACTTCTTACTAATTATGGTGGATCATTATTGTGAGCCTAAAAGCATGCTTATATTTGGTACAATTTTCGGGGAGCGGCAAGTAAATATCCAGTTCGAGCTACACGCGACAGATGGTTCAAAATATTCCACGTGGGAAAATAGCATAATATTGTATATTTTATAGGTCCAAAATTCTATAGTACATACATGCAAAATTATTGTGTCCCCAACAACTCTCGTAATAAAAAAAATTACTAACACATATAAGATATAGTTAAATTGTTTTGTATGGAATTACGATCCACCACAAGGGAATTGTGGCGTATGTAAGGCTTTAATTAATCACTTGTTATGTAATTACCTGCCCACGCGCTAAGGATAATTTATTTTTTCGTTCATTTTGCCCGTGAAAAACAAATTTTGGGCCTTTCCTGGAAAATTATTAGCATGGCACTTTCTATAATTATTGCGAATTGTGCGCAAATAAATACAAACGAGAGTTTACGGATATTTACGTATATTCATCCTGAGTATGCATGTGCAGGCTATTGTTTCTGTCACTATACGCATAATTAAAAATTAAAACACGAAATTATGGTGGAAATCAAGGAGAGAATATTTGATGGCACAATTTTGGATGGAAACTATAGAAAAGTAATAATTATTCTAGACATTTAGACTTTCACACGTTCTTATGGAAAACGGATAACCGCGAAATTGCCGCGGACATTTTTGTGTATAATAAATTGCTAATATATGTACATATATATGTTTATAGTTCTCACTGGTAAAATAGTTCATTCATATTTGACTTGGAATCGATGTTCGTATCCACGGCCTTTAAAATGTTGAAAGTGTTTGAGAGATAAATATGTAATATAAATATTTTATTTAATTATTGGGAGAGCTCCAGTTTGTAAATGGAGAGATAAAATTTCCCTTTCCCCACTTTACGTCAATATCAAGGGCGGCAAATTTTCATGCGGAAGTTTCAGGCTGGGATTGGCGAGGAACGTCTCCAACAATTCCTCGATAGTATAGTGGTAAGTATCCCCGCCTGTCACGCGGGAGACCGGGGTTCGATTCCCCGTCG